>JAFMTC010000100.1:1740395-1800736 GCA_018845635.1 Nicrophorus orbicollis | reverse complement strand
GTAAAAAAAAAAAAAAAAAAAAACATTCGTGTTAAAATTGCAATAATTAACGCATCCTCCCAACGAGTTCATTAATTAATATACTTCCTATTTAATAACACATTCAAGCAAATTGAATGATTGATGTTAACATAATTATTCCACTAATTAAAGCAAAAATTAATTAGAAAATGTTTTCCAAAACCGCCGATAGATGACGCTGCGCAGGAAAGTTACATTGTTCATAACTCAATATAGAAACAACAAAACGAATATGTCGATCTACAATTATTAACACACTTCCAAAATTAACGTTTTAATTATTAATTTCATATAAATAACGCGCTAATTAAAAAGTATGGTTTTGGACAGCGCCAAAAGGGCTGAACTATAAGCTTTCAGAAGTTTCTAAGAGATGTCTGGAATTTTGATCATATAGTTGGGAAACAAACCACCAAAATATTTGCGCCATCTGCTTGTAACATAATTAAGCTAATAGTTCAGCAACTTTAGCGCTGTACTAATTATGTTATAAGCAAAAAAGACTTTAATTATTAATATATAATTAGTAGAAGGTTAAGAATTATCTTATTTTACTATTTTATACGTTCATTGCATATGTTAATCCTTAATAAAACAAATAAGGAGAGTTAAATGTTAGACGAAAACAGTATCTAGTGGTGGTAATTAGAACTCAATAGAATTTTAAATTGATTTATTTTACTTGAATTTGCTATGTTAATAGACTAAATATTCATGCAATAAACATGTTTTAACAATATCAAACTTGATAGGTAATTAAAGGGAATATTTATTTCGATAATTATTAAACATTCTACACGAGTGTTTTTCAACCTTTTTTTGAATTCACAGCACTTCTTAATTTAAATTATTGTAAATTTTAATAACTTAAATTATGATAATGTAGAAACAGTAATAAATAACATGCTTTAAATGGAATATCAAAACTATTTATTTTCATCAATCTTGAAATTAAATTGGAAACTATTATTTGAAGGTTTAAAACTGAATGCACTTTTATCATCGCTCTTTGTTTCCACTTTCTCAATGTTCTCTTCTAATTTCAAATTAGATAAATCACTGGTTAAATTGGAGCTCTTCGCATCTGGTTTAGCAGATTTCTTTAAAAACATTGAATCACTGCTCGGTGTAGCTGCTTTCATTGTAATATTAGATTTAACTGAAACAAATCGATAAACAAACATAACACTTACAACATTGTAGAATTTACCTTTATTGAACTTCTTGGCATCATCTGCCATTTTCTTCCGATAATCACCAAATGAGAGTCTCATAACTTGCCTTCTCTTCACCAACGGAGCAGCATTGTTCATTAAAGTGTTTAAAGCCTTTGTATGGTCCTGCACTAAAGTATTGTATAATTTCAGATAATAAATCATTGAATTTATGTAAGAAAGTACCTTGCTTGGAGCTCAATTTGCCGCTTGCTAAAGCCTGTTGCAAATTTTGTATGCACCAACATAGCTCCAATTGAAATTGGTTAGCCATTTCGGAATCAAGAACATCGTTCTTTGCGTCATCTTCTGTGGAATTCACGATTTTTGGTGGCTTCACCTTTGGAGGTGCTCCTGTGTTTCGTTTCGGTGGCATCTTTAAATTATAAACTTAAAATTACAAATATTTTTAGGTTAGAGCAAACCACAACATGGACCACGCTCTTAAAATTCGTACAATTTCGGTAAAATTCGGAATTATCTGCATTCTATTAAATTTCTAAGTTACGAATAACAAAATATGTGACTTGTTACGAAAATTAATAAAAAAAATATTAAATTTATTAAAAACAATTTATTTAATTAAAATACAGAACTTTCATAAAAGTTTATTATAAAATATTTATTAATCATTAGTTAACAACAGGTTTCTTATTCTTCTTCGGACTCTTCACTTTCTTATTCAATTTCTGTTTCTTTTGTTGAACAGGACTAGCCTGAACACCTTCTGTTGACTTCCTCTTTTGCTTGGGTTTCACCTCGTTGGTCTGAGCAACTTTCGCTTCGCCGTTTTCCACAACCGAAGTGTTCTTCTCATCTGCAGCTACAGACGAACTCCTCTTCCTGTTCTTCCTCTTCTTTTTGGTCTTCTCCTCACCATTCTGCTCAACATTACCACTCTCTTCTGGTTTCGCAGGAGAACTTTCAGCAATTAAGGAATTCTCCAACGATTTCCTTTTCTTATTCTTCTTTTTGTTTGGTTTCTTTTCAACATTTTTCGAATCAATCGAAATATCACCTTCCGAAGCCACAGACAACTTCCTCTTCTTCTCATTCTGCTTCGGTTGATCTCCGTTGCTCACCGCTGCAGTTGCTTCCGGTTTCTGTCCTGCAGATTTCCTCTTCCTCCTCTTCTTCTGTTTCGGTTTTTCTTCATTAGTTTGTCCATCTTCAACAACAGATGTTTCTTGTGTCGTGTTGAGAATCTCTTCAACATCAGCAGATTTCTCTACGCTCTTCAAAGTTCTTGGTGCCTCATTAATATAGGATTCTTGAAACTCTGGCCTGATTTCGCTCATCTCAAAACCCATAATATTTTTTCCACTTATCCTATAAAGGAAATACAAGATAATTATAACTGAATTTAAATCTACGAATCCCATGCATACCTGAATATTATAACGTCAATACTTTTTCCGACGAGTTTCTGGTAATGTTCAACTTTCGGTTCGAAATCGTTCTCGTGAATCTTAACAGGAAGATACACGTGTTTCCCCTTGACAATACCTTCCGAAACAACTCCAATGCAGTAATCTGCATTTGCATGGATCACGTCCACTTTCACCTTGACATTCTTCAAACAATTCTTGGATTCAACTGCAACAAAAGTAATATTAAATAACGCAAATTTTGTAAGTCTAAACTTCTACATACTTTCGTCGAAATTCAATGAATTCTTCAAGGTAAGATGGACGATTTTCTTGTTGTAATCAATGGCTATCACGGTGCAGTTCATTTTCTTTCCAGCCTTTGGACTCTCTAAAATTACAAATTAATTATCAAATAAAGCAAGTAACAAATAAGTGGCAAGTAGCAAGTTTGAATTATACGCACTTTTCAATTCACTGTGATGCACCATGCCTTTGTATCCTTCTGCGTTCACTGTCATGATAATATTGGACTCTTTGTCAACACTTTCGACGTTGCATTCAATTCGATTGCCGATCTTTATACTCGCCACGTCGACCTGCGTAATTTCCAAGCGTTTCCTCAAATACTCCAAATCATTCAAGTACAATTCCAAGTAGTTGAGACATCTAATTGTCTTATAATCAACGCCGTATTCCAATTGGAAATTGAAGCTTTGGTGATTGCTCGTCTTTGCCAAAATGCTATCATCGTTCACTTCTTCAACGTCGTTCAAAGTTTTGCTAACTTCCTGCAATTCAAATGAAAACTTAGTAAAACGCAACAATTATATGAATGAATTGCTTACATCAATTGGCATTTCTATATTAAGACCTTCCGGTTTTTCTTGGTACGGGAAAGTCACCGTAACGTGCGTCGAATTCTTAACGGTGATGGAACCACGAACCAGACAATCTCCCTTCTTCTTCAACGAAGGAATTTTCGTAAGGTTCAGAGCCATGCTGTTATATTCTCGCCTGGAGACTATTTCCGGTTGTCTGTGCAACACGATTAAATCTTCGATTACATCACCGACTTTGAAAGTATCTAAAGAAAAAATATTTATAAGTATATGTTAAAGAAGTACTATTGATTATTACTTACTAAATACTAATTGTCCAATATCCCTTGAAGCCAAGTGTCCAATAGGTAAATTCATTAAATCCTTGTACTTAAAACAGGATAATTTCAATCCGAAATTATTGATTTCTACAATTTCAGCATTCGGAATTCTATCCCCGATAAACAATTTGAAGCTGTTTACCATCAACAGAGTTATGGTAGAGTTTTTCTTCTCCTTGACGAAGCACTTCACCGCTTTTCCAATGTACATGTCGTCTTGTTTATTGAAATTCCTTAAAGGTAGAAAACCTTTAACATTTCCGTAGAAGACAACCAAAACTCCGGTCGGATAAATGTTCACAACGACACCAACGTATTGTTTGTCCATAGGATCGTCAAAATCGGCAAACACCGATTTGCTATTCAACATTTCGGGTTTCATCGTCAATTCAACCACGTTCTCAGTGAACTTTAAAATCCTTACAACATAAAGTTAATTAATTAATCGTGTTATGGAGTTGAAACGTTTAAACTTACTTTGCCTCAACGGTTTGCCCGACGTTGAATTTTCCGTTAACCGCTTCTGTGTATCTTTCGCTGACCAAGTGCATGTTGTTGATGAAACCAACAACTTTCGAATCCATCTTAACGTACATTCCTGCTGGTACTAAACCTGTGATTACCGCTTTAACAGTTTGCCCTAACTTGTAGTTCAGCTCTGGGTAGTGGGAGATTTCCTTCTTGAAGGCACATTCGTACACATTGTCGATTGAGTGGTAATTCAAGACGATGCATTCGTGATCACTGCCGAGAGGATAGTTTTCCGTCATGTATTCTCTTACCACCGAATTCTTGCCAGGAATTGGCTTCACCAAACCGAATTGGTTGTTATTGATCTTGATCAATAACCCGTGCGCCGAGGCTCCAGCAACGATTCCTCGAACGTGATCACCTTTAGTTAACTTTTGCGTAGATATCAGCGTCCTCAAAGTGAAATAAGTGAACTTATTCATCGGTTGAGTATACAGTACGCTTGCAGTAACAATCTGACCGATTTTGTACGTATTCAGTTTCTTATCCAAATAAATTTGGTTAATGTATGCAATGTTATCATCAAACATTTTCCCCATCAAACCATCCACCAAAACCTACCCAAAAAAAAATCAAGATTAATAAGAAATCATTAATACAAAATTTAAAAAATACCTTTTCAATAGCAAAGTTAACTTTCATTGATGGTATGAGATGAGCTAAAGTTATCTTCGGCCCAGTGTTCTTCTTTGTTTCATCAATTTTCGTGCTTACAACAATAATAGATGCCTCTGGTTGTATGTCGCACTTTTCGGAAATCATGTACAAAGGTTCACCAATAGCTGCAATCAAACAATTATCAATGGATTAATTTGTTGCTAGAATTAATAATAAATCTTACCATATTTCGTTTCTTCATCAGCAAGATTCGTAAAAGGCAATGTAACCCTACAGTTTTTAATACCCAGGTCAACGATATAATTGTAATCGTTCTTCTCAGATATGCTTCCCCATAACAGCATATGCTTTGTAACATCTTTATGCGAATAAGACCAGTTGACATCCGATGGGTCACAGCTCAACAGAATTTTAGTCTTCACCTTATTTGTTTTGTCAATTGTGTTGATTCTCACTGGGATGTAACTTCCGACTTTAAGAATTTGATTTAATTTGTAAATTTTCTAAAAGTAAATTATTAATTCATTGTTTTGTTTATATCTTTGAATACCGTACTGAAGAATCAGATTCTTCCTCAATCTGTCTGCTCAATTCAGCATTCAATCTACTCGAAACAGATTTAATCTCTAAAGTGCCATGAATTTGTCCTGGTAACTCCACTGTCGCATAAAATTCATGGATTCTCGTGATACAACCCAACAGAAGCATACCTTCTTTGATTGTCTAAAATAAATATATTAACAATTATGATAACTCGAGCAAGATTAGTTAACTTACATCATAAGTTAACAAATCAGCTGTAGCCGATTTGGCTTGCGTGCTTATATATGATTTGAACCATTCTTCGTCTTGTGTTCCCTTTTTCCATTGCTGCTTTCCAGTGGTTTCCTTCTCTTTCTTTCCGAAAAGCTACAAAAACAAAGTAGTTTTAAACAGTTTTCTGGATGAAGACTTTTCATGTGACTTACGTTTTTGATGATCGGCTCTGTGGGCCTTGTCTTCTTCACGAATTGCGACGCACCTCCTCTTGGGAAACACTCCTCAACGCTCATCTTGATAACAGTATTATTCTCACTTAACTAACAACTGAAAAATGTACAAAACTATATGAAGACACGTGGGGTTAACTTCATTGAAGTTATCGGTAAATAAACATTTGAATTGAAGCATTGAAGTCTCCAAAGTTGAGGTTATGTTGAATGATGTGAAGTTGTCTTCGAATGAATACCAACTGCATTCAATATTTAAAAATAATTTTGAATTATTACAATCATCATTGATTTTATTTTACAAATATTATGTAAACCAAGGCTTCCTCATTTAAACCAAAAAAGGAGAACTGATCTTAATTCAATAGAGAATAAAATTACTGCATACAATTTCGACTAACTTTTATAGATTCTTCATAAATTACTAAAAGTAATATCTTTTACTTGAATATTCATGTCTTTGTTATTATATAAATATTATCTAAATAATAAATCACACGTAGAAAGTAATAGACAGACATTGATCTTGAATCTTCAAGGAGTTAAATACATAAATAAATATTTACTCATTTACATTGCATTGTTTATAAATAATTAATAAAAAGTTGTTCGATTTTTGACAGCTCTAATTAACATCTTTGTTTTTATTATATATTAAATAAACCAAAACCACTCAATCGAAACTAGAATATAGAAATTGATCTTGAAATTTCACAGATTAAAACATGCATAAATATATGTTCATATAACAATTAGTGTGTTTGTAAATGAATATACAAAAGTTAGTAATTAAAACATTAAAATGTCATGTCGATTTTTGTTATTATCAATTAAACTAAGACATGTAGCAGGATAATATAATATAAAATGTAATGTTATAATAATCAGGAATATAATAAATGTGAATGCAGACTTTTAACAGCATTGTAATTGAATTTAAACAACGTAATTTTCTTCACAATTTCTTCAAAATTATTGTTAATAATAAGCAAAACTTTCTTAAATTACCAAATGCAGGTATAAACGTATAACAAAAGTAATACAGAAACGCGATGAAATGAAAGAAGGAGAAAAGAAGGTGGAATGTTCGTTTAACTGCATGCAGTCCTTGGGATCCGCTGAAACGTCGGTGCAAAGCGGTGCTAAGCGTGACTGGGAATGCTACGAAATTTTACTAATTTTCTATCTGGCTGCACGATAAAACGGTGAAATCCATCCAACAAAAGGAGGGGTCGTTTCCAAACGAAAATGTATTTCCAGACTGTATTTATTTGTTTTAGTTATGGATTTCCTTCGCGTCACGCAACGCGTTAATGCGTTTCAATAATATCACGGAACACGATACATTAATCATCCACCCAAACATCATAATTTTCTTCAAACAACAATACCATATAAATGGGTAATTATCATCTAAAATCTGAATGAAAACCTGTAAAATTTGTGAAAGTAATGTGAATATTAAGAAGATAGTATTCTAACATTTGCCAAAACATAAGTTAAAGACATATTTCATTCTGAAGTTTATATTTATTAGAAATTTTATTATTAACTCTCAATAAATATAGAAATATTAAGTTCATATAATAATTCATGAAATTGCAATGAATTGCCTTGTACTAAATTATCAAATATCTCAAATGAACTAAAGTTAAATTAATTTATTTAGTTGCTTCAAGCAAAATGTGCACTTTAGAAAAGTTTTAGAAACTTTTTTTTCTAATTATCAAATTAATAAATTTAAAGCAAAATTTGATTGTATAACATTCAATTTGCTTAAAATATTTAAAAGAAAATTAGTATCACTGAAATGTTTTTGTTTTTATTGTTTCTATGGAGAATTATAAACAAAGTTAATGTTTTGACTTACGCATAACAAAATAATGGTATGAGTTATTTCCTTTTGTTTGATTGTACACAAACATAATTGTACTGTTTCCATGGTAAATTATAAACAAATTTAAAGTTTTGGTAAATGCTTAACAAAAATGTAACAAGCACATATTTTTGTTTACAATTTCCATGGTAAATTATAAACAAATTTAAGGGTGCATATTAAAAGAAGAATTCATAAATTTGATTGGTTCTAAGCAAACATATTGTTTTATTGTTGCGATGGTTAATTTTGTATATAATTAACAGTTTTGACAACGCAAAATGAGAGAATCTCATTAGTTATGAATTTGAAAACAAAAATTTTATTGGTTATAACAAAATGTATTTGTATTGTTTCCATAGTTTTTATATACTTATAAACGGACTATGAAAAAATATAATTATAAAAAAGTATTAATAAAAGCAAAACGAAAGAATGACGCGAGTTATGAATTTGCAAAGAACGATTAACGAATAAATTAATTTGATTGGTTGTAAATAAAACAAATTTGTATTGTTTCCATGGTGAGTTATAAATAAACTTAAAGTTTTGACAAATGCACAAGAGAAGTACGATGATGTTCGTGACGATTGTGAATTACGGTTTTCGCTGTGCGGAGAGGCGGTTGCTAGATTAAATAAGAATTGATCCGCGGCGAGTTTATAAAAGAGGAAACGCGTTTCAGCCGTGATCATTCGGTTTCGAAGATGTTCGGCAAGAGCATGGGTTCTTCGGGAACTCCCAGGAAGCAGAAGCTGACTTCCGGTACCGGATTCCTGGCCAGGCCACGGCTGGGCGGACTCAAGAGCAACTACTTGAGCAAGCCGTTGACCAACTTCAGTATGGACAAGAAGAAGAAAGTTAAGTAAGTTAATGCGAAGAAAACCACATCATATTTATACTCAATTATGTGTTGTAAATAACTAGCCTCGTTAGTTAATTTCATTACAATTTCAGTACTAGTTGGATTAGTTTTATTATCATGCAACATTATATAATAAAATAGAAAGAAATATACAGTAATACTTAAGTCGATAAATATTGATTAAAATAAACAAGTATTTTCACATTGAGGTAATCAATTTATATTCGGTAATAATCTTATGGAAATACGACAGAAATAGCTTTTTCGTATTTATTAATAGAAAATCAATTCAAGTTTATGAACGTACTTTCATTTATAGACTATTGACAAACGTTTGTTTGTTCAATTTGAAACGCTTATTACACGAAAATGGTAATAGTTACAAATCTGGCACTATATTTTAATGAAACCTTTATTATTTAAGTTTAATTTGGGCATTCAGACTTGTATATACTATGCGTGGTCGTAGAGTAATTAAATGTAATGTAAAATCACTCAATTTTTTGTCTTGCTGAAAAATAACTTCTCCAATTTTGAACGCTTAGTATACGAAATTAGTAATAGTTAGAAATCTTCCAATACATTCAAATGAAAGCCGGAATATTTAAGTTTAATTTAAGCATTTAGACTTATATATACCATGCGTGGTTCTCAAGAAATTCAATAAAATGTAAAGACACTTAATTTTTGTCGCACTGTGAAAGATTTTTTCAAATTTTGAACACATATTATAAGAAAATGGTAATAGATACAAGTCTTCCAAAGCATTCAAACGAAAACCTGAATATTTAAGTTTAATTTAAGCATTTAGACTTATATATACCATGCGTGGTTTTCAAGTAATTCAATAAAATGTAAAGACACTAAATTTTTGTCGCACTGTGAAATATTTTTTCCAATTTTGAACGCTTATTATAAGAAAATGGTAATAGATACAAGTCTTCCAAAGCATTCAAAAAAAATCCTGAATATTCAAGTTTAATTTAAGCATTTAGACTTGTATATACCATGCGTGGTTCTCAAGTAATTCAATAAAATGCAAAGACACTAAATTTTCGCACTGTGAAAGATTTTTTTCAATTTTGAACGCTTATTACAATAATATTATAATAGATACAACTATGAATGTAGACTGTTTTCAAAACAATAGTAAAAGTTTAATTATCGCATATCAGCAATGAATATAATATACTTTGTACTAAAATATTGTGAGTTACTTTTTTTAACTGGGTTAACCAGTTACCACAAACATGTCTCTAAACTATTTCCTTTTGTAACAAAACAATGAATGCAGTTTGTAACACACGAAAACATCAATTGATCATATCTTATACCTGCATGACTGGGGCTTACATAATTAATTTCTGATTACCACCAACCGAGTGACTCACGTAAATATTGATCGCGAAGAAAATAAAAACTTGCTGACCACTTCATTCCGTGCAAGTCCTTCTTACAATCATGTACTACAATACTAGGTACACAAATCTTAACTTTTTGTTATAAATATTTGTTATTTATTTATTTCCAGAAAACCGTTTACACCAAAATTGGAATACAGGAAGAAGCCTGATTACGCCGACACAGCTTACAAAGAAGCCGTTTCTCGTCTGAGGATTCTCTTGGCGGAAACCTACACTCCTGTTAAAAGGACGATGCGGGACTTCGACAGTGCAGGAGATGAAACCGATAATCAATCGATCATCAGCGGCATAAGCAGAATTTCCAAATATCCTCCATTTACTTCGACGTCCAAGAAGTATCCTTATTACACACCAAGAACAACGACAACGCACATAACTAACATTGAGAAACAGTAAGATTTTTGTTTTGGTAAAAATCCAACGTTGAAATTATTCCCGTTTTTATTTCCAGCGAAATGCCCAACAAATTTGAATCTCAAATAATACCCCCGGAGTTATCCACATTCATGGAACGGCAAGAGGAATACATCGAACAATTGGAGAAAGAGTCCAGATTCTGCAAGGTAAATTGGTATATTGTATTAGTCATATTATGTATTGTCTTGGATTATTGACAGGATGAATTGTCTACATTGCTGAGCAAAGTGAAAGATATAATTTTCGAGAACGACTCGCTTCACGAGAAGCAGAAGAGCAGTCTGATGAAGTCTGTTTTCGATCAGTTCGAAACGGAAACCGAGACGGAAACTGAAGCGGAAATCAGTAAACTGAAGTCTCCGAAGAAGTCCAGGAAGCAGAAGGTATTGGAAGGTCCATCCATTGTCTTCGAGTCTCGAATATCCGAGCTGGAGGCGCAACTTACGCAGATTCGAATTGAGTTGAAGAAGTCACAGGAGGAGAACGAAACGTTGAGGAAGAAAGTGTCCGATTGTGATTATGGTGAAGGCGCCGGGATCAACAAGAATCTTATGGAGAATTTGACGAGGGAGAAGAACGTTTTACAGGAGACCGTTTCTAAGCTGCAAGCTGCTTTGAATCTGTTGAGGGATAAAGAGCAGAATACGAGTGATCAAGTCAAGAGGAGTCTGGATGTGGCTGAGCAGGCTCAGTACGAGAAGACCGCTGCTGAGCACGAGATCAGACGTCTGAAGGATGAATTGGAGAGGCAGCATTCGAAGTTAAGAGAATCTATTAATGATCAGGTAAACTATTCATTTATTTCAAAATTCATTATTTATAAAAGTTAACAAAAATCTAACAATATTACGAAAATCGTTCGTTTTAAAAGAAGGTATTATTAGAATATAATGTTTATTACTGGGTGCAATTAATTTATAAGTAATAGTGTCAATCCACATGCAATTTGAAAACTCATTACAAACTTCGGAATAGTTATTACTTGGGAATTCAATTATAAAGCAATATCTAAAACTAATTGCAAACTTGACACAAATTTGAAAAAGTAAATATCGATTCAGTATATAATTACAAACTTGATTGCATTTTCAATACTAATTATTGCAGTTAATATAAAGAAAAAAACTGAATATTTCATTTGAATTTTGTAAACGGATTTATTTTTTAAAGAAGACGTTAATTAATTATTATTAAATGTTGTTTAGAATCGAAGAATTGCTGATGAACGTTCGGCAGTTGAAAGAAGATACACTCAGCAAATTGAGCAACTCACTTCGGAATTGGGAGTTCATTGGGAGCAGAGCGGAAAGTTGCAATTGGAATTGGATAAGCAGAGACGCGAAGGTACGGATTCGCGAAGAGAGTTGGCGCAAAAACAGGCGCTCATCGATGAATTGAAAAAGGAAATGCAGAACAAAATAAGTAATTTTTTGGAAGATTTTGGTTTTGTTTGATTATGTAATGTGTGTGCTTTTAGTAACTCTTCAATCTGATATTGGAGTCAGTGGTGCGGAGAAGAGTGCTTTAGAGCAGCAGATCTCTTCGCTCCAGATGGCCAATGAGAGGAACGAAAGACAATCGAAGCAGGAGGTTGCTAGGATGCAGGTGGAAATGCAGTCGCTCAGGCAACGGTTGGATAGAGCCGATGCCGATTCCATTCACAGCAAGAGGGAGAATATTCGATTAACCGAGCAAATTGCTGCTTTGGAGAAAGAAGTGTGTATTAAATTTTGAATAATTCTTAGGGAAAACTAAACAATGTTGTTTTGTTGCTAGATAAATATGAATGCTGCATTGTCTGATGAGAGATCAAAGCGATCAGAAGCAATAGCTTTGCCGTCTGCGAAAGAGGATAAGGAAAAAGATATGGGTTTAATGATTAAGAATATTGAAAACAAACACGGTGAGTGTTTGCCATTTTGATGTAGTTTGAAGATGTAAATGAGTAAATTAGAGAAGAACATGAGAGAGTGATCGGAAATAGTTTATCCATGAGTTGATTAAATGATTGTTGCAGCGGCCACTGTGGCCGAACTGGAGGGAATGATCCAATCGCAGAATCAACTCATGGACAAACTGTCGTCAGACTGTCATGTGCTTACCCAGAGACTGGAAGAATCCAGCAACAAACATAAGTAAGATTCGTAAATTATATTAAACCAAAAGAAATGCTAATCTAACAACAACATGTTAAAATTTAGTGATAATTCTAGTAATAGTTAATATAATTAGTAGTAGTTGATGATGATGATATAATTAACGCATTTCATCTGATGATATTGAACGAGAGAGATTCGAGTGAGTGTAAAAGAAAACTAACTTGTGTTTGGTAGGGACGGAAAACAGCCAAAACGGGTCCGATTTGCAATCTGTCCGACCAACCAAACGCAAGGAACCTATCAAAGTTGATGTAACAGTCAAACTCGTGCCTAAGTCGAAGAAGGTCAGTTCAATTGAAATTGTTGCGTTAATAATAATAATAGACACTTGGACTTTGAATCACTAACTACCCCCAAAATAAAATCAAATTTTATTACTAAAAGCATCTAATAACAAATACAATAAATATATATATCATAATATCTGCATTTATTTTAGAAGTGATAAGCAAAAACTGTGTGTGGAAAACAGAGATTTAATTAGTAAAATTGAAAGCATTTGGAGTTCACTTAAGCAACTGCAACATTCCACAAGCTATACTAGATCGTAGCAGGTAATACACACTTCCACATTTCCTAACTAATCCTTGTTCTTTCTCTCGTTATAGGGAGGAAATACGGGAACTACAAACTAACTTAGACTATTTGAGTAATAAGTTTAGTCAATCCCAGATTAAATCTCCTGAAAATCAAGGTATCATCATACCTATAACCAAAAAAAACAAACATCACCAAATCATTAACGCCATTCAGCACTTAATTTCGTTATTTCCATTTCTTTATCGCATCACGTACATTTTCGTAAAGGAAATACCGAATTTTCAACATTCCCAATTACAATGCAAATGACATGTGTTTTATATATGTTTTAGATGAAATCAACGGCATTTCGAAAGTCGCACCGCACGCAACTCCGAAGAATATTAAAGAAACCGCACCAAATAAAATCGTAGAAACTGCAGAGCAGCAACAGCAAAACCACGAATCCAAAGATGATACAAAAATGGAAGATGAAGTGAATTATTACAATAATCCGGAAGAAATGCAATACTCGCAAAATCAAGAGGATTATCAAACTAATACCGCACAATACGGCGATCATCCTGCTGAACAATACGATCCCAATTTGCAGGCGGATTATTCTGCAGAGCAGTACGTTCCGGAAGATGGACAAGATCCTAATTTGGAGAGCTATCCTGCGGAGCAATACGATCCCAATCAGGAGCAGTATTCTGCGGAGCAATATGAACAGGATCCCAATTATTCTGCCGAACAATACGATGCTAATTATTCTGGAGAGCAGTACGATCAGACTCAGTACGATCCGAATCAGGGATATTCTGAGCAGGTCGATCCGAATGCTGAAGCTGCGTACCAAGAGGCATCTCCGCAAGTGGAAAATAAATAATCTTTTAGTAATGTAAGATGAACTGTTGTTGTTTCTATTGGTTTCTAACGAGAAAAAGTATATTTATCCGACGTATTTCTTATTGTGCAATGAAGTATATATTCATAGATGAGCTTTAAATATAATCTAATTATCTTGTATGTAAAGTAATTAAATGAGAACAGTATGTAACGTTTTCATTTTTTCTTAAAGAAACTTCTTTCTAGGAATAAAATTAATTAAGATAAATTATTGTCTCTTGTTTTCTTCATTCGAATAGTTTAAATAGATTTTCAAAAAAAGCCAATTACATCTTTAAAATCCGGAAACGGAATTCTAACTTGAATATTCTTCGAAATTCTGTCAAAATCGAATGTTCGAACTCTTGATTTTAACGCATCAAATGTTCAATTATTAGATAAATAAAAACTAGTAATAAATCATTTGAAAATTCAAGCTAAAAGTTGAGGTTTTAACAGCTTAAATAGATTAAAAATACAGGTGAATCTTTGTCGAAGTAAAGGTAAGCCTGGATTCCTCATAACGTTGAGTTAAATATCGAATAGAATATTTGAATGTAACTCAAAAATGCTGTATTTTAAAGTAGAATTGCAATGACATGTTTTTGTAGATGATGATCAAAATAAGATGATAATGATAATTTATTAGGTAAAAAAAAACCGGACATCGGTTAAAAATGGAAGGATGCTCTAAACATGTATTAGAAAGTGAATCAAATAACTGGACTAAAAGAATTAGAGTGGAAGAACAATTTTGCCGCAGTATTGTATAACGCCGTAATTGCCGGAAATCATCCAGTCGGTGTCTTCCTCCTCCGCCTTCGATGCGACTTCTTTATCCAAGCCGCAGACCGTTTCCGCTTTCAGAGTGCGCAAGACGCAGATCCTCGAAGGAAAGAATCCCTCCAACCCGATTTCAATCGACGTCGTAGGGTCCCAGAACCTTTCACCAAACAGCTTCCTGTAGTTCAGGTCACCTTTGAAGATAATCAATTTGGCGCGAGACAACTTCCTGTAGAGATCCTCGTCGACCCTGTACATGTGCTTGTACTCGAGAGAGGTGGTCCAGAAGTCGTCTTCTTCGATAGTCCAGAGATTGTCATCCAAATACGTCTTCCAGCGAATACCTGAGAAGCACCAACAATGGAACATTTCACAAATTGGATTGTTTTTTATGGATGTAAATAGAGAGAATGATACTGCTGTAAATACCTAAGCTGTTCAAGATTTCGTCTTCACTGCCAACGCATTGCTCTACCATCCATTCGAGATCACTTCGCATCACGTCGGAGACGAACCAAGGTATGGTCTTCACGTACAATCTTACTCTATCCGCTAAATTATTAGAGATCAAAAAGTCGGCGACACACAAGTCCGTGAAGAGTTCGAATCCGCTATTATCCAATACAATGTCTAAATTGAAAGTTGGATTTTGAAATACAAATTTTTACATGATTTCATATACGAAAACAATGATTCTCTTTTGAATTACCTATGAATTGAAATCTGCTTTCAATGTTCGCTGCAGCCCAGATATCATCGCTCATATTGCAGAGAATATTATTTGACATAGAATCGTCGTCATAAATGAAACTCGTATTAGACGCTAACGGAGCACCATTCGTATGCGACAAGTCGCACTTGTTACTCCACAGATTTATCTTTAAAAAAACATCATTAATATTAAGTATTCTAAACAGAAATTCAATGCACAATGCTCCTTGAAAACTAAAAACAGATCAGGGTCAAAAATATCAACAATAAAATTGATCATAACCATAACCAACTACAAAGTTCTGTTTTCTCAATGTTCGATTTTTTTCGTTATTCTTAGATTTCCAGTCACAATAAGATATAGTTAGAAAACATATCATTTTTGCATTGTTTTAAAAGATTTCAAGAATTATTTCAAAGATTGATTGATCTTCAACTTTGAACAGAACATTCTAAATCTCATTATTATTTAATCTTTTGCAAAATGTCATGTTTTCTTTTGATGTCTGATATATCAAATATCAATAATTACATTTAATATCTTCTTGAAATCCTCAGCATTGTCCCTTAATTGACCACGAAATATGTCCAGCATGAACTGACCAAAAGTTCTCATCCCATGAATCCCTTTAAAGAATAAATTGCGTTTGTCTCCCGCGAAGGGATCGAAATTATTCAAGTATTCCCTTAAAAATGAAAGCGATATTAGACTGAGCAAAAGCGGAGAGCGTTTCTTCGAGGAATTACGTCTCTTCGAACATCTGCCTGATCCGCCTATACATGTAACACTCCGCAAACAGCCAGAGCACATTGAAATAGGTGCACGTCTCGTTGCGATCATTGTGATGTTTGATTATATTGTTGTAGCGCTTGGCATCAGGTTTGTTGGATGATAGTTTGGTGATCTCTTTGTTCGTCTGTATCTCATATTTCAACTTTGATAATTCACCAATAACTAATTTAAGATCTTCAGAACTCTCCTGCAACATGCCACAATTATTATATAAGCTAATCGAATGTGTGCACCAATATAGTTACTTGACCATAAGTTGTGATTGTCTCTTCTTTGGTTCTGACCAGATTATCGATAATCTTTGTTATGATTACGGGCATTCTCTCTTTCACAGTGTAATTGGCATAGCTCCTGAAAATTTCGTATTACAATATTTACTCATGTTGTTGCTGCTCTATACCTTTTGAAGAAGGCACTGAGGTATTCGTTTCTGGGTGTCCTGACGTCGACACCCTTGCCAGGAAAATTTACGCAGTGGCACTCAGCCATTTCCAGATCGATGTTTGTTTGTAATGAAAATGTGGATGAACTATGAATTTTATGTGAGGTGATATCAAAATTCAAAAAAATAAGAGGTTAGTTTGGGTAAGTTGCCATATGTCAAAGTATTGGCGAGCGCACCATCTATTTTGCGCATATTGAAGATTAAAGAGAGTTCTAATAATTTTTCAGTACTTATTTATTATAATAACATATAAAAGAAAAAAAACATCACATCAAATTATTCTCTATGTAAAGAGTATATGTAAAGTATATATGTGTTTCTATAACTAAGTAAGCGAGCGAATCTGTCAGCAGACAATTAATTAGTATATTATAGCATATATCTAATTAGTATTCTATTTTCTAAAGTGAAACCTACAATAGAAACAAAAAGTAGATACATTAACACTTATCACATTGAGTTTTTATTTTGCAACCGGAGAAAAGGGCGGGCGGGTCTTAATCCAAACCGCTCAAATCCAAGTCATCTGCAGAACGGCGCTTCCTGGACTTGATTCCGGTCAACGGATTCTTCAAAATAGCCTCAATGGAAGAACTTATGAAGCTCCCCAATTCACCGACGACGTCCTGATGCTTCGATTTTTCTCCGCCTAATTGGCCCCGTCTTATATTCTGCGAAATGTTCTGCGTTATGTTCTCATCGATCTTCATGTTAACGTGATCCTTCAGATGCACCCCAGACATATTCGGTGTAGTTATGAACCTCAGCTTATGCGGAATATCGATGTCCATGCTGGACTTTCTCTTACGCTCCAGCTCCATGAGATACGCATTCGGCGTCTGTGCATGGGAGAGTCTGGGCCTCGTGAACGTTCTGTTCGATGGGTGTGAGCTCATCAATGGTTCGGGTGCGTTGAACGAGCGTGCCAGAACATCTTGAGATTTCGCCACCTCCGAGGTCAGATCGGAGAACTTCTGGTCCCACTCGTTCATCTGCTTCTGCATGCTGCCTAGGGTGGAACCCTGCTCCTGCAATTTACCAGCCTGTTCTTTAAGCTTGGTCTCGTGTTCCTGTATGAGATTCGTCTGATGTTTGATCGTCACGTTCTGCTTCTCAATCTGAAACGTTAATTTTATAACAGTTTATAACAATCTGAAACATTAACAAAGGCGGACCTTGTTGTATAGTTTGTGAACTATCTTCGATAAGCACATTATCTGATCCTTCTGCTTCTTATTGAGCTTGGCTACTTTGAGGACCTCCTCTTGTACACCAGGCTGCACGACGTATACTTTTGGCACTCGAGAAACTGATGGTACGAATGACATCACTGGAAATTACACAAACAGATTCGTTAAAAACCGCTCTTCTTTAGATCAATTCCTCACATGAGTTTGTCGTATGGCATTTGATGGTTGGGAGTATCTTCTCGTCGAAGTATTCCATAGCCATGCTGCTGATATCGCGCAGCTCCTGCAAGATCTCGTGAGTCTTTGGCGGTGTTCCGGATTTCTCCACAATTCCCAACACCCTGTCCAATTCATCTAAAACCTTCACACAAAATATTGAAAAAACTAAACAGAAACAAATAAAAACAATTATACCTTCCCAGGATTAAAGCAGCACAAATTGTTTTGTATGTACTTCATGTAAGTCATATTCAACATGCTTATTCTCGTCTCCACAGCGGATAGAATGTCGCAGTGCCTGAAGAGTGGATGCACTCTGCGTTCGGATTCTCTCCTCGGCAACATCGATTTGACGCGCTTGAAGATCGCAGCATGTTTCTTCTCAATCTGCATGAATCCTCTTGAAAGCAGGTTGCTTCCAACATCGTTAAACTTCTTGCAAACCTAATATAAGTATTATTATATTATTAGTAATATTTAATAATAAGGAGCTGTGAATAATAAAAAAAAGAGAATAAAACTTCCTTAGTTCTGTATTTAAAAATATATTGTACAAGTTATTCTTGGTCGATAAGCACCATTCGGTGTTGTAATAATCAATAAAAATTTGTTTCTTAAATTAATAACATCAACAATAATCTCATTCGGGCACCAGCAAATCGAGACTCGCGTTTGTTGCAACGGAATTGGTGAATTTCTGTTCACCTCCTCGTATTGATAACGAATGCAAGGCCGTAACTTTCTTCTCCTTCATCATGCTGGTCTTCTCCCATCTGCCGCTGCCACAATTCTTGCATCCACCAATCGGTATCATATCCAATGTGATAGTCCTGTGGCCGCAATCGCCGCACTTGAAGAACCTCTTGAAAGAGTCGAACACTTTAAGTGCATGTTTCTCCTGCTTGCACAAATCCGATGCGGAGAAGCTCGTGTATTTACAATTCAAGCATCTCACAGCTTTGCATTCAATTTTAAAGGTATTAGACATCTTCTCCTCCATGCGCTCCTTCAGCTCCAATTTATTGAAATACTTCTCCTGCTCTTCGTTCTGATGCACCTCCAGCAAATCCTTGTGCTTCGATGTAGCCGCCATCATTTTCTTAAAGCGTTCCGAGAAGAATTCGCTGTTCTGGATTTTCGCCTTCTTCGGATCAGTTTCCACCCGATCGGCCACATCCAAGGCGCGTTTCTTTCCGCGCTTATCTTTCACGCTATTGGGATCCACAGCTTTTATGGGTCCGTTACGTTGCACCCAGTTCAGAGCGTTCATCTTAGCTCGGTCGATGTGCTTCTTGGAAATTGGCGATGATAGATCCACGGATTTCTCGCCTAAACCGGAAAGTAAAGGAATACCAAACCCTTGAAGCTCCATTTTTGTCGGTTCCTTTCTAATTGGTTCTTTTTCAGCAGGTGTTGCGTTTTTAGCTCTCAATTTTTGTATCACACTAATAGCTGTGCTTTTAGATTCCTCTAAAGTCACTTCAGAACTCAATGGTTTATTACTCACAACATTGGGTTTTGGAAGACCTAGCTTATCACTTGCAGTGCTAATTTCACCTCCAAGTCTCTTCAGCAGCTCAAGATCTTTGGCCCTTTGCGCTGGAGAAGATTCCAATCTGACAGCCGATTTCACCCTAGGAGAGTTACTTGCTTTAACATTATTAACTGCAGGGACTAGAGGTGCCATTCCTGATAAGAAATTGATCCTGCTTTGGTCTTGGGCAGCTAACTTTTTACTCTTCGCAGCGGGAATTGCCGAAAAAGATTTTCCACCGTAAAACACCTCGTTCTTACCCAAAACTTTATTTCTCAGCGCTGTTAAACCGCGTCCAGTGAAATTAGCTTGCAGCTCGGATCTACCGCCGCTGCACTTTTGATACTCCTGCTTAACGTGGAAAATGCAGACTTCGCATTTATTCGTGTTCACGAAAGCTGTACACTGTTCTCCGCTCTTCTTTTTGCTTTTGCAAGTTCCCAAATCCTTTGACTGTCCAAATATCATTATCCTCTGGTAATTATCAACACTTAAGCATGCCTGAAATAACATTAACATTTAATAATAATTGTTAAAAAATCAAATTAACCAAAACACTCACTTCATCCTTGGATCCATCCTTCTTTTCAAATACATTAGGATTTAATATTCCAATGACTGTGCCCACTGACAACTTCCACATTTCACTGTAAGCACTACTGAACAGAAATACTGAGACGGTTTTAAGATCACCATGAAGGTCGCTCAACGTCCAAATTGCATAAGGTTTTCCTTTCTGAGAAGTTTTTGATAATTTATGCACTATAACACCAGCAATAACCCAATCACTTTGTGGATTCACCCTGAGCAGGAATCTTGATACTTGGCTCATGGATATCGCCTCACGTCCGCTCATCCTTTCTTTGATCAAAGCTTGTGAGATGAGTGGCTTGACAATCCTGATTCCAAACAGAGGATCTATGAAGACTTCTTTGGATAAATCTGCTTTCTTCTCTGGTAAACCCAATTGGTGTTTTGAAGTCCATGTGGATGTTGCTGAGGGTAATCTTTCACTGTTTCTTTCTTCTGTTTGAAGCAAATGCTTAACTGATTTGCCACAGTCATTGTACTTGTACTCATGATTCCTGTTTTCTTCATCATCTGAACTATCAGTTTCACCACCATGCACTACACTATTGGTGTCTGTAGTCTTCTTTGTACTCAATTTACTTTTGAGCCTATTTCTTCCTTGGTTCTTCTCAAAGTTATCAATTGAGTTCAAAAATATCTCATCCTCATTGTCTTTGGAAATTGCCTTTAAATTAGGTGTTGGTGTTTCTTCAAGCTCTTTGGAAACAGAGTCCAGGAGTGAATCGATATCTAGATCATCACTCATGGTGCACTTAACTTTAAGTTGACTTGTTTTCACTGAACTGTTTCAGGTTGGATTAAATGATAAATATTTTTAGCGCCAAATGAGAACAGACAGCAATGTTATGATTGAGCAGGGATGAGAGTATTGCCAACATTGAATACTGTCAGCCCAGCTCAGTACTAAATAATATGATTGTAAGTTGATAGGGGGATGGGTAATAGGTCGAATAGAAGGGGAACAAGCAAACTAGCAATTAAATGCAATTTGTAAACAATACTTACCAATCTGTTCTTAGCTATATCGTCGTAGGTGAGGAAGGAAAAGATTGCCTCGAGAACGTTGTCAGGCAGCAATAAAATGAAAGGTCCAATACTCATGTCTGATGGTCCTCTGTGTCTTAACAATAGGTACACCTTCCCCGTACAGATTTCGACCACCGTAATTTCACTCTATACTTCTTTTATAAACAACAATCAATTGTTATTAAAGGACTGTGACGTAAATTACATTAAGAAATAGCAAACAGCAGCTAACAGGAATACCAACATCGAAGACATACACTTTATGTCTATTCCTGAACAAAGGGAAAACTTGCAAATATTATAATTAAACCCTATTGATTATATAATTGTTGATCTTGTAGTGTTATTTTCAAGTATAACGAAATTAAATGATTTTAAATATGCTCATATAAATAGCACAGCCTCAACTCTATATATAGAATATGATTCAACATCAGCTAAATCTAAAATTACAATTTGCATATTATTTTTATATTTAAATATTTGTGGATAAGTGGATATTAAAGGTTTATTGAAATGACAAAACTTTATTTTTCTTTTAATATGAAACTAACACGATTTCCTCAGGGATTTTAAAAATATTTTAAATTTTCGTTTTAAGAAGTTACAAGTTTCCTAAAATATTATGAAGAATTAAATTGAAGAATGTGAAATATTTAACAGAATGTTTCATTTGATCGAGTTGCTAGGAACTAGAAGAAAATGAAAAAGTTATTGATATTAATTAAATAAAATAGAATAAATTCGTTGTTTCAGTTTTTTTGACTTCTTCGTGGACTTGACTCTTACCCAATACAAATAGTTAATTTAAAAAGAAAATATATTATATATTTCATTATTATTTATTATGCAACCAAATAAACTTGAATATGTGATACTGGTAATAAAATTCAATTGCAAGTATTATGTACTAACAACATAGTATAAAGTGTTATGTTATTGAATTTAGTTATTTTTAGTTGTTATTTGAATAATGATACAGTGTTATGATGGCCGAATTGAAGAGTAAAAAGCGGAAATTGAACGTCGAGGGTCGCGTTTTCCAGCAGAAATGGGAGAGTCTGTATTTTTTCAGTATTGTGCAGAACAAGATCCTTTGCCTCATCTGCATCAAAGAGATCACTGTGCCGAAGGAATACAATTTACGACGTCACTACGAGGCATTCCACAAAGACAAGTATGATGTTTTCGAAGGGAAACTGAGGGAAGAGAAGCTGAAGAAGCTCAAGTTGGAAATGCAAAGACAACAGAATCTATTCACTGTAGCCACCAAGTCCAATGATGCAGCAGTCCATGCAAGCTTTGCAGTCTCACAGATCATTGCAAGGAGCTCCAAACCACATACGGATGGGGAATATGTGAAAATGTGCATGATAAAAGCAGCAGAAATTCTGTGCCCTGAGAAGGTGAAGCTCTTCCATGCCATCAACCTTTCACCAAATGCAGTTGCTAATCATGTAAACGTTTTTGCAGAAACTGCACAGCTTCAGGTCAAAGAAAAATGTAAAGATTTTGTTGCTTATTCAATTGCCATTGAAGAGAATACTTGTGTACCTGATCATCCACAGTTGGCTGTCTATATAAGAGGTATCAGTGAGGATTTTGAATTGGCTGTAGAACTGCTGGGAATGCTCCCATTCAATGAGACCAGCAGTGCTGATGACATATTTTCTGGGTTGTTGAGTCTCTTTGGAAAGCATGAATTGCCGTGGGAAAAGATGGTTGGGTTCCTGAATGATGGGGCCAAAGTTATGATTGATAAAAGTGATAGTGTTGCTGCTAAATTTAAGAAACTTATGAAAGACTTTGAGGGATCATCCTCCTTCTTCACACTGCACTGTGTATTCCATCAGCATGAATTGTGTGCGAGAAGTCTAAATATGAACCATGTGATAGATATAGTCATAGAAACAATAAATTATCTTAGAGCGAGTGCCTTCAATCATCAGGAATTAGTAGGATTATTGGATGAGGTGGAAAGCGAGAATAGTGAGATTATCACCCAGAGCAATATAACTGGGACCGTTCTGAAGCGGTTCTTTGATTTACTGGAGGCAATCAGAGCGTTTATGCTGGAGGAGAACAAACTCGTTGACGATTTATGGAATGACGAATGGATCGGCGATCTGGCGTTCTTCGTCGACGTGACCGAACACCTGAATAATCTGAACGAAGAGCTGCAAAGCGTCAACAAGACGATTTCGGAGATGTTCGATTGCGTCAGCGGTTTCAAGATGAAACTGAAACTGTGGGACAATCAGCTGAAGATGAACAACCTCGTTCATTTCCCGCATCTGAAATCGGTGGAAAGCAAGTGCTTCCACGACATGCAAGAGTATGCCAAGAGTTTCACTCTGTTGCGGCACGAGCTTGAGGAGCAATTTCAGAACTTTTCCATTGCCGAACCAGAGTTTAAATTGTTTGCGTTTCCTCTGGTTGCGGACGTCCAGACGGCTCCGCAAATTCTGCAAATGGAATTGATCAATTTGCAATGCGATTCCAAGCAGAACCAATGTTTTTCGGAAAAGAAGTTGCACGATTTTTACTCGCAGCTTCCTAAAGACAGATTTCCTCAGCTCAGGTCGTTCGGATTGAGGATGATTGCCATGTTTGGCAGCGAACATGTCTGTGACCAATTCTTCTTTCTAGTGCACAACAATAAGAAACAACAATCAGTTGAAATGTGACGCCAAATTCATTTTGACTTGTAAATAACAATCATATCTTATTATTTATCATATGAAAAGAACAATTCTTAATAATATTATTAAATTTATTGCAATAACTACAAGAAAATAATATAAACTAAAATAATGAAAATACACAGAAAACACATTTTTTCCACTTGCTGCAAATGGCTTTGGACCATTGGTCTTTCTGCCCTCTTAACAATATTTTGTTATAAAGATAGAACACTGTAAATAATTCTTTTTTCAGATAGTTGAAAACTTTTCCTCAAAATGTGTGTTTACTACAATTAGTAAAGTATTGAAAGGTTGAACTGCTTATATGTGATTAATTTCCACAAGTGTTGATTGGTTTGTAAATAAACGAAACTTGTATTATTGATTTTTACATATTTTATTTGTCCTCTCTTATAATTCGAATCCAATATAATAATTTGACTTAAGATTTAAGTTTCAATGTACGAAATAAACTATATACAAATAGTATATAAAATACACAATCATTATTTATTTTCTTCACGGAGAAACATGAATTGATAATTGCCGAAAGTATCGGCATCGCATTAACTTCTATACACATCGTAATATATAATTTCTTATATAAAAAATAATAGTTCTCTAGTTAAACAAAACTGAAAAATGTATTTTATAAAATGGATATTTATTACTATAATTAATACAAAATAAATGCGTCGATGAACAGCAACTTAACTCTCTTCCTCCTCCTTGTCCTTTGATTTGTCTTTCTTCTTCTTCTTCTTTTTGTCTTTCTTTACCTCCTGCAAAACGTGAAGTAAATTGAATAAGATTTATGTCTGCTTGTTGTAAAATTGTTGATTTAAAAAAAATTGTAATCAACTTACAGGTTCTTCAGTGGTTTCAGCAGGTGCAGTTTCTTGGGACTCCTCCTCGACTTCGGTCTTGATCTTCTTCTTCTTCTTTTTGTGTTTCTCTTCACTTGTGTTTTCGGTTTCGTCCACGGCGGCATCGTTTCCTATGCTCATCTTACGCTGTTGGAAAATTTAAAAAAGTTTATTAGTTGACGAGCTAAGATTGAGATGAAAATAATAATTCACCTTCTTGGACTCTTCGTTATTGGTTTCACCATCAGCTGGTTCGTTTTTGACGACGCTGTAATCGACGTAACTAGTCAACCAATCGCTAGGAGTGTTTTCATTAGGTTTGCCGTGCTTGTCCAATTTTCCTTGAGACATGAGAACCTTCTTCTGAGAAGATTTAGGTCCCAATCCCCACTTTCTCGGGTAGGTGTCCCTCTCCATGATGACCCTCTTGATCTTTGCAATGATGCCATGATCACAACTGGCCATGGTGGATGTGGTCATCAAGGCTATGGCCAAAGCGACCGCTTCTCCTTTAGTGGTGACAATGACGATCTCTTCGTTGAGTTCGATGCCATCCTCGTAACGTAATACTCCAGGTAACAGAATCTTGGCACCGTAACACACGGCGTTAATGGCGCTATCTTTCATGATGATTCGCTTATGTTTCACCAAAAGACCTTCCAGTGGTCTGATCACACGTCTGAGGTAGTTCTCATCATTATGATGTTCGTGCAACCACATGGCGTCAAGGACGTCGTGCATCGTGGCCATATCATCCTCTTCTCCTTGGATACCCGAACGGACACGACGCAGTTCCAACATTTGACCTCCAACACCCAAGACAAGACTCAAGTGGACGCACATCGTACGGATGTACGAACCGGCCTCGCAACTGACCCAAAACACACCTAAAGCGAACAAAACGTTAATACACAAAATATAATTAATTTAAAAAAAAAATTACCAATATTCCTGGTATCATCGAAATCCAACAACTTGCTGTCGTACACAGTCCTTACACGGAGCTGCCTCTTCACGGCGGAAATCAACGGAGGACGTTGGAATAGAGATCCACGAAGCCTCTCCAAACCTTGTGCAACCCTAACTGCTCCACCATCCACCTCAGAATGCAACTTAAATACACTAACATACTCTTTTCCAGCAGATTGTTGTGATTTAACTAAACGAGTCGCTCTATCAATGCACACAATCAGGCAACCTGTAGTAAACAAAACAAATAAATACAAAACCAATTTAAAAATAATAAATTGTACCTAAATAACCCAAATGTAAAATCACAAATTACTGATTTTACATGAGGATATGATCAAGGCAATGAAATGATCTAAGTCTGAATATTTATGCATTTTTTTATATAGATATTTTGGAATGTTTAAGACTATGCAAGTACCTGTTACTTTAGGATCTAGAGTTCCCGAATGACCAGTTTTCTGCACCTTTAAAATACGCTTAATCCAAGCAACAACTTCATGACTGCTGGGGTTGCTGGGCTTGTCCAAATTGATGTAACCAGATTTGATGTATTCAGAGATTTCTCTCTTCAATGGTGATGCTCCAAAAGGTAATGGTGTGTAATGGTTTGTACGGACATTGAGATGATCAAAGTTCTAAAGAAAACACACATGGTTTGTGAAATTAGTCAATGTTTGGACAAAAAAAAGTTGATATTTACCTTCAGAAGCAGAGGCCATTTGGATGTATCCAATTTGGCTGCTGTTGTTGACGATTCCAAATGGAAATCGTTGGCCTTTTGAATATCCCCTAGCTGTTTGTCCTTCTTTTTCTTTCCTGAAAACATGTATAATATTTAACTTAATTCCCATATTTTATGAATTTCTATTATCGTTTAATTCATCGTTTACGTGATTACTCATAAATATTGATTGTTATTATTTAAATTCTTTGTTAAATTACCTATTTCTGCCATGGTTAAACTTGCTCGGAACACGTGTTTTGACTTAAAAGATAGGTTAAGGACAACAAACCAAACACACTACAAATATAGAATAAAGCGTGCTTTGGGTTTTACTTTGGTCGTTTTACCAACAAAATAAAAAAAAACACATTGTGGTCAGGCGGGTTGCCAAGAAAGCATACAATATTTAATTCTCAATAAAAAATGTCTTTCATAATAATTTATATTAATATAAACCACAATAATTATACTGAACATTTGCCACATCCTCTGGTTAAATGCAACCAATAGGAGAAGGTTGTTGATAACCGAACGAAAATCAGTAAAATTGCTATACGAATATATTTATAAAATAAAATCTTAGTAACTAATAATGATTGTATATTGAAATCAATAAGCCTAATAAATATTTGAATTCTAGATAGCTTGAACAGTGGTACATCAGTCAATGGTAGTAAATTAAATGCAATATTCTCTAAGTAAATGGTATCACATATGCTCGTGAATGTCTTGTATGGGTTGTTTGTGTGCCACGTACAGCGTGAGGATGCTGGTCAGAGCGCTGACAAGGAATATAACGTCGAACCATCTGTGGTAGAAATTGAATTGAAGATCTCCCAACACCTGCGTGATGATCGTTCTATACTCCAAAGGCATGCTCATACGTAGCAAAAGCACCGAAGACAAAAAGTACATGCCCATGATCTGGGCCAAGACCAAAACAATGATATTCGAACTCTTGCTCGACGATATTTTGTTGAAGAACTACAACAACGACAATATATAATAATTATAAAAATAAACCGCATATTGTAATTTACCTTAGTTAAAGTTAACAAAAGGCCTCTAATGGAAGTGATGACAATGCATCCAACCAGAATGAAGGACACGTGCTGCGACCAAAAGTTCACGTCAATGTTGAGACCCATCCAGTGGACAGCAATTTCGATTCCCCTGGTGACGATGTCCTTCTTGCCAACTCGATCGAAAACGATGTTAATCGTACACTGAAAAACGATACTTTCAAGTACTGATACACATTTCCGTTCAAGATGAACTAACGATGAAGATTTTCCATAAGCAATATAGCGAGAAAAAGTATCCCAAGAAGTTAAAGTATTTTCCTTTCCATGTGTTCGACCATTCGATCCGTTCCAGCATATTGTGATTTTCGTGCGCCTCCAAAAACAGTTGTCTGCTCAACTCCTCTAGACCGGAAATCTCCAATTTCAACTGCGAAATATCTGCAAAGAGCTAATATCAATTCACTGTTTCGAGATTTGAACATGAACAACAAATTATCTTAATTGGAAACGTGACCTATGAGATCATCTCAACCTTCAGTTAAATCTTAAAGTATACTTTGAAATGCGTACTTTCTTGACTGCGTTTTGGCCCAACGGAATACAGCATCCCCCAAATGCCCTGCTTCTTATCAGCATCAGCAGACATACCCTTCTCTAAGCTCTGCTTCTTGGACATGGCAATTCTTTTCTTCTTCATAACAATCATCTCCATTGTTTGCATTAGTCTCTTCTCAATTGTGGCAACATCAGCCGGAGATACTTCCCTGGACAATTCAAATTGTTATACCTTTTACAACAAATATAGTGTTTGCAATGCAACCTTATGAAATAGGACATCGAGGTGTATGGATAGTTGACAGCACCGAATCCGGAAAGCAGGGCCATAACAGTCACCCCAATAACGCCGATTCTTGAAACCAACTGCTCCATTGATAAAATCCCCTGTTTGGGGTTCAAGATTGGAAACGGGTCTCCAATTTTCCAAAAGATGATTAAAAATAGAATCCACACAAAGACAGTCAAATATTTGATGTAGTGTGCTTTCACTGAAACCCAATTAAGTTATCCTAACGAATGTTGAAGCAATTCAACAAAATATTACCAAAGCTGATATTGCTTATGCAACAATAAGAGATATAAAATGGATTGAGTACGATGACGACAAATAGGAGGGAGTAGAGCACGATGCACCAGTAGAAAGATCTTGAGCTGTAGAATTTAAAAAGAATAATATTCAATTTTCCCACAAATTCAATTTATCTATGTTCACCTTGCTTCAAGCCAGTTCAAAATTTCGAAAATTATGAGTTCAAACATTGTGCAAGAAATCATCAGTGTCACCGAGAATATCAGGTACACCAGGATATGTCTGATCTCGTAATCTTTGAACAGTTGTTTCAGGAAGAACAACCTCGCACCCATGAAGAATATCACCTGAAATGATAGAGATGTTAAATGAGGGATTCAAAGCGTTCCTCATTCTTTGTACCTGTGATACCAAAATCACCAAGGTATCCTCGTAGAAACCCATCTTCGCTACAAACTCTAATCTACACGTATTTACAAAGAATATTTCACGTAAACATATTTACGTTTCGCATTCCTCCACACACACAAAGTAACCCGAAGTTTGACAGAAGTTTAAAAAATAATCGTAGGTTAGGTAATAATGTCACATCCAATTAGAAATGTGAGCAACCAAATGTACATCCGTGCATTGAAATTGCATTCACTTAACAATCCGTTAAAATTTAACTGTTAATTAATAAGAATAAGAATACAAAATATGATATTAAGTTATATATTTTATATTATTTATAATCTATAAACCAGTCTAAAAGTTGACCTGATCTAACCGATTATGGATTTAGAAAACGACTTAAGTTCTTAACACTAGCTTTAACTTCCAAAGTAACGTCAATGATGTATTTAATGTGTTCGTTATCCCAATTTACGTGTTTGTTATATGGAAATACGAATATTTTGTCTGAAACAAGTGTTCGCTAAGTCACCTATAATTATTGTAATGTTCACTTAAGCATATCAACAACAGAAATGCAATAAATAGAAAGGAAATTATTTCAATTTCAAATAAAAAATATAATTTGCTTTGATGATAATATTGAATTAGCATTGAAAAAGTTCAATGTTGAGGCCTTCGCATTCATTCGATGTTTAGAGGACCATTTTCGGAATATACTCAGAAACTCAGTTTTTTTTAATTTCAAGAATTTTGAAACAATTCTTTAAGTTTTTTTTTCTTCGAATATAAAAATACAAAATCTTCAAAAACTGACCATGTAAATTACTGCCCTAAAAAATAACTAACGCGAGGTTAAAGCAAATCAAGCGAGTTTTGACGTGAATCATGTACAAAGAAACAGCAAAGTAACAAGAAAAAAAAGAAGAGAAATAAACAGGACAACGCATTTAACCTTCGCGTTTTATGCAAATCCGTCGATTTTTCTATTTATCGTATTTAAATACTTAAAAAGGTTCTATGATTTTTATCTGTTTACATTTTATTAAGGGCAGAAAAACTTACGGTCAATGGCCCTTTGCAGTAATCAAATGTTATTTTTCCTTTGCATTTCTTCATTTTTATTGTGTTTTTTAACTGAAAAGAAACAAATAGTTATTATTTTCTTTAACTTTTAAGTTTAGTATATGTTTCTTATTTTACTCCTGTAATTTGGTTGTTAGCCCAAAATAAGTTACATTATTGTAAAATTCTTTTAAACAATCTTTTATTACTAAATAACTAATCGAAAGTTTAGTTTTTTTTTCATATAACTCACTTATATAAAGACTTTTTCAAATAATTATATAAACAAGTGCAGTTGAAGGTGCACAATTTAGGACTAAGTTTGAAGTAGGAGCTGAATGAAAATTACTAATTAAATAATGAAAACTTACATTTCGTAATTATGTATATAAAGATATTTTTTTTACAAAAAATCAACTAAATTGTATTTTTTTCTTATTTAAACTCAACTCTACTTGAAGATTTAATATTCTCAAGGTCTAAAATTGAAGCAAGAGTTGAAATTTTTAACTAAATACTATTAACAGGAACTTTGGAACTAAATAACTAATAAACAATTACATTTCGTATGTAATTAACTGTTTGTTCAGAAAAATAACTAGTTAATTGCTTTTTTTTTCTTATCTAAAGAAGCAGAGTTGAAGGTATTGAATCTAGGCCTAAAATTGAATTGAAAGTTGAAATCGAATCGACATATTAAACTAAATACTATTTATAGGAGACTTTTGCGCACTTTCACGTTTATCAGCTTTATTCCAATTCTTGCGTATTTCATTTTCGATAGCGCACATTTACGCATAAATTTGTTGATAAAGCTATAAATACTATTGGTGTTAATTGTATAAATGTAAACTCAATCAATTATTTTCGGTATGAACCAATTCCCATTTCATTTTTTTTTAAATTTAAAGTTTTCTCTTCATTAAGAAGTTTACTCTTCATTAAGACTTTCAACTAATATTAAAACTTTCAGTAGTTAACTGTTATGAATGATAATTGTTCAATTACCAAATTCAAATGGACTTTTAATTAAAAAACAAAGTAATTTGTGTTATAATTGAATTGATAGTTTAGTAAATCTTCTGTTTTGTATTAACAAACTATTTTGGAATATTTTTTCAATTAGTTTAAATAATTTCTCTTTAAATTTCAGCGCTTTTTTTTTAATTTAAAAATAATCAAATCTTCGTAAACAAAACAAACAAACAACAAAACTGTCAACATATTTTGGAGTTTACAAACACTGTTTATTTCATTCGCTTTGAAGTGAAGATGATTGATATTAATCAATTGGTGACTGAAGTTCATCAAAGCCTCAAATAAAGTGAAAATTAAAGTGTACAATTGTATTTGCTTTCATTGACGTTGTGTCCGCTCATTACAGCACACGTGGCAGAAAATCAATTGATAGCCTTGGATTCCAATAGTGTCGATTGGACACGGCGAGAAAACGGAATATTATTAATTTGCGCAATACTGCATTGCATTCAAATCATCATCTTCGTCATCTTAAGATCACCGAAACTGCAACGTTACAAAATAAATTATGTAAATTGAATAAAAACTGGCTTTATCTCTTCAAATTGCTTTTAGCAAACGAACAATAAATAAACGCGTTTGATTGATCATCTTCAACATCTTAAGATTAATGAAACTGCAACGATTCTCTTATAATGAATATTGTAAATAGAATATTAACCGGTTTTATCATCGTTTTAAGTTATTTTGTTTTAAGATTATTGAAAGTAACTTATTGATTTATTCTTTAAAACAAATGAACAACAAAAACGCTTTTGATTGTTCTAGTAATTTGCAAATAAAGAAAGAGCAGCAAGAAAAGTAATGTTTGTTCAATTATTTTGTACGAAATTCATCTATCATCAAATCAAGTATCACATTGCTTAAGTTCATTAACTTATATAACACGAAATACTCTGTAACTAATAATAAACTTAATATTATATAATTGTATGATTATAGCAGAAATTATTGATATTTTTCGTCTAAATCAAAAGGAAGAAAAAACTACGTCTTGATCCGAATTCCGAATTTATTTCCGTATTAACCTTGTTGCACATTCCTAGCGGTCATTTCGACCGATATCCGAAGCCAAAATAAAAGGAGCTGCAAGCAATAACCGTATCAAGGATACCCGAAATTGTATTGCTTTCTCAAATTCTCCTTGAAGACTTCTCCTTTTTCTTCACTCACGAATGCTCGAAAGAATTTTGTTTTATGCTTCACGTTGGAGTACATAGAAATAACAACTGTTTCATGCAACAGCAAACTATGGTAGTTTATTTTTTTGTAGCAACCAAGTTATAAACATTTGAATTTGACTCTTTGTTTCAATTCAAAATGGTTGAAGCAACGCTGTTTCAATTGTTTCAAGCGTTAGCAACAGGAACTTGTTTATTTATATTTTTAGTAACTTAGTAATAAACATTTTACTCTTTGTTACAATTTAAAATGGTTGAAACAACGCTGTTTCAATTGTTTCAAGTAGTAGTAAAAACAATAACAACTTGATTATTTCTTTTTAATGATAAAGTAAAAAACATTTGAATTTTACTTTTTGTTTTAATTCAGAATTGCAAAAGTACATGTTCCAAGTGTTTCCAATTTCCAATTTTATTTTGATTGGAAACAATGGTTTTTATCAACAAAGTTATTTCGATATTTACAATGTTAAAATGTTAACAATGCAAAAATATAAATTTCTTGAAAATTACTTTGAAAATAACACGTTTTGTTACGTTTGACTAAAAAAATATTAAGTTAATTGAGTTTTGTGTTTCCAAATTATACATTTTAATATTTGCAAATGAAATGATGTCTTCTTTTAACAACATTTTTGCATATATTTTAAAAAGAGCAAGTTTTTTTTTGTATACTGATACTTCAATTAAAAGCGACGTCTTCATAAGTTTGTCAAGCTGGAATGTGGCTTGGAACAACTTCATAAATTATGTATATCTGTACTTATTTGAATTACTTGTTGACAATAGGAGTGGATGAGCAGAAATCTAGTTGTTTTTTTAGTTAACTAATTCAATTCTTACTGAGTTAGATAATAAGGAAAATAGTAGATTTATTCAATTAATAATATATGAGAAATACAGTGGATCAACAAACACAATCACTTCAAAGATGATTTTCGAATTGTTCGTTAACCGAAACTCTCAAAAGAAACGTCTATCAGTAGGTAAACTGTTTATTATCCGAATATTTGTTGATTGTCCAAACATAAGTAAATTAAAAAGTTAAGGGATTTCCTAAAACTAAAGAGTTTACATATTATATTTTTTTATATTAGAACAAAGAATTAAACATTATGCAGAAGGAAAATGTCATTGACTTATATATTTTTTCTTGTAGAAATCGGCCTTTGTTGTATTTAATTTAATGCTTGATTTATTGTCTTCACTGTACAAAATTGTAAATCTGTCAATCGACGTTATTAGTCCAAGGATAATTAAGATATTCACTTTTATAGAAACTGAGAAACAGAAGAGAGAAAAAAACAGGATCTTGTTAGAAATATTTGCAATTTATGTTACTTTTGCAGAGAAGGAAATCCTGAAGTACAATTATTGAGTCATATTGATAAAAAATATATCTTCAATTAAATAGATTTATTGGCTTATTTTCATTAGTAGATTTTGAGAAATATGGAATTACTTAGTAAATAATTTAAGATATTTTTTTTTATTTTAATAGAAAAAAGTAATTCATTTCATTATTTTTTTATTGCCATTTTGAGATTAGATTATAAATACTAGAAAAAATGATAAATTTGTTGTAATAATGATTAAAATTGATTAAATGAATTTATAGAATTGGTATTCAAAGTATTTATAATTTTTTAATGATAAAATCATTCAAAGGATTATTACTAAAAAATGATGCCGAGTTTTATTAAAATGATGGTGAAAAACGTGTAAACTAAGCAATTTTTGGAATGGAAGTGAATAACTTGAATAGAGAAGATCAAATTACTTTGTTAATTGATTACATTTTATTGGTGATTAAATATGAACTTCAAATTTGAATATCAAACTTGAACATCAAACTTGAACATCGAACTTGATCAATAAACTTGAACATCAAACTTGAACATCAAACTTGAACATCAAACTTGAACATCAAACTTGAACATCAAACTTGAACATCAAACTTGAACATCAAACTTGAATATCAAGCATGAGCATGAAACTTGGATATCAAGCATGAACATCAAATATGAACATGAAACTTGAACATCAAACTTGAACATGAAATATGAACATCAAACATGAACATCAAACATGGACATTAAACATCAAACTTGAACATGAAATGTGGAGATGAAATATTGAACATCAAACTTGAAAATGAAATATGAACATCAAACTTGAACATACAACTTGAACATAAAATATGAACATCAAACATAAACATCAAATATTAACATCAAACTTAAACATCAAACTTAAATATCAAACATGAACATCAAACATGAACATCAAACTTGAACATGAACATCAAACATGGACATTAAACATCAAATTTGAACATGAAATTTGGAGATGAAATATTGAACATCAAACTTGAACATGAAATATGAACATCAAACATGAACATACAACTTGAACATACAACTTGAACATACAACTTGAACATAAAATATGAACATCAAACATAAACATCAAAATTTAACATCAAACTTAAACATCAAACTTGAACATCAAACATGAACAACAAACTTGAACATCAATCTTCATTAAAAATGTAACAATATTAATAAAAGAAGTCCAATTTTTATAAAGCAATAGAGCAATAAATCGAATAGAAAAGTGCGCAAAATGAATATAAATGAATAAATCTATAAATGAAATATGAAAGGAACGTATAATCTGTAACTAAGTTAAAATTAACGATCCATAATTGCTGTTGTTATTTAACACGTAATAAACAAATATTGCAAAACTGTTATCGCTGAACGCAGATGAAATCTCAAGATCTAACACTGTGAACTTGTTACAGAAATAATGTTTTGATTCCACATGCACACTGCTTTCTGTGGATCATCGTAGTTTCGCAAAATGATCATGCGTGCGTTTCCTCAAAACTCCAAATAAATCAAACGTCCAGTGGAGAGCTGATAACGTCTGACAGAATTCGAACGAATTGTTAATTGGGTTCAAGTCTGCGGGAATTCCTCTTTTCACAGGAATATCCAGTTATTATTCATTTTTTGTTGGGAAAATCGGGGTTTTCTTCAATGCTGATTACATTACTTGTTTTTTCATTGAGTTTAACAAACACAAATTTCGGTTCCTCATTAATATGATATTAACTAAGTATCATTTGAGTAGTAACATTAAATAGAAACGTTTATTTTTTATTTAAACTACACCCATACCTCGCTTTACGGCCTAGATACGGTCCACGAAACTTGGCCGCAAAGCGAAAAGCCGTATAAGGAATCAATTATTGCGCTTGCGCAATATTGGCAACATGTTGATATATCGACATGGAAGAAAAGTTTTTTTTTGCCGTTTTAGCGAAACATTTTAGGCCGTAAATCGAAAACGTGCCTTAATTGAAGAGGGTGGGTGTATTATAGTTTTGTAATATATAAGTTTCTTAAACAAAAATAGAGGATGAAATCTTTGTTCAAGAAAATGTTTCGAGGATATTTACAGAATTTTAACAAAATTGATTGTAAATTGAAGATGATTTGTCGAAGATTTTAAGTTTGGATCAATTACAATTGATTTGCAGTTTACAGCTCTCTGCAATTCTTTCTGAACGAAATCTTGAAACTAATTAGTTTACTTTTTCTTTGGACACGAATGCTGCATGTTTACTTGAAGATCTTTCCAATTTGCAATAGGACAGCGGTTATGGATCGTTACTTCTTTGCTTCAACTATAATAATTCAAAGTTGTTTGCAATTGTGTCTAATTGAAGACGATTTGTGGAAGGTCTAAAGTTTCTCCATATCTTCCGGTACAATTGATTTGCGATTGCAGTTCGCTTCCGGCTGCAATTCCCTTCCGAATGAGCTCAAGACTGTTCGACGTATTGCCACCGTCGTCCTTGCAAATCGAAACAATGGCTGTGAACGATGCGTAAAATTAATGGAAATCCGAGAGGGTTCTTTTTTCTTTGTTCCCGTCTCTTTCCAAGTAAAAGTGAGTAATAATATCAATGGCAAGGGTACTAATAATAATAACAACAACAACAGCAATATCAATAATAATGGTATCAAGAAGTGTGGAAACGGCGAAGTGTGTGGGGAGAGAACGATTCAATGCTATTCGACGTCACCCGAATGAACCTAATAAAATACACGATATACTTTATCCACGGGGTCAGTAATCACTAAAAACTCTAACAATTTCGAACGCTCTTCCATCGTCGTCGTCGATACGTGCAACATATTCAACTCAATCATCAGAAAGTGCAGTCATGAAGGAAACGATGAAGAATGGAATCACTAACGGCGAGAAGAAGGAAATCGTCGCCATAAATAATTGCTGCAAAAGTGAGTACCGAATCATCGAAATCTTTAAACATTCAAAGGTATTTTCCATCGAGTAAGAATCTTAATTTTTGCATAATCAACATCTAGTTATGATAATTAGCTTGATTTGTGTATCCTCCAGAGCGGAAACGCAATAAAAATCCAGTTTTCATTAATAATTTGAATGAAAATTCACTTTTAATTCATACGTGTTGGATTTAATGCTTTTCCATTTGAAATATATTGTAAATCTTCATTTAATTATTACAACTTTGACCTTTTTTCTTCATTAAACAAGCATATTAATAACTGTTTTAATGCGAAGAATGTCTCATTGTACGTTCAAATCTAATTACGCATTAAATCTTATGGATAGTAATGAAACTTATTTAGTTTAAATCAATATAATCGAACTACTTGGAAACATTATATAAATCTTCATTATTCTTACATTATATAAATCTAAATTACAACAAATTTCGTCATGTTTTTACTTTAGTTTTATCTTGTCGGATTGTTTTGTGTTCTTCCTTATACTCATTTAAATCAATTTGATGATTTTATTTGTAGAATTTCAATAAATATCACTGAGATATATTGAAAGTATCCATATAATTAATCATTTATATTTCTTTAATGAAAATTATAACAAGTTTTGGGATTCAATTCACATATTTCAATAATTGTTAACATTTATATTAGCGTTTCTAAACCTATAGATTGTGTTAAATATTTGAATGATTCTCAAAATCACAACTGTCAATATCATCTCAAAATGACAACTGTCACTATCATTTCAAAATGACAACTGTCAGTATTATCTCAAAGTGACAACTGTCACTATTATCTCAAAATGACAACTGTCAATATGATCTCAAAACGACAACTGTCACTATCATCTCAAAACGATAACTGTCACTACCATCTCAAAATGACAACTGTCACTATCATCTCAAAACGTCAAAAAAATACAATTTTGATTGGCTTGTAAAAAACAATTATTATAACTACATTTACATAACAACATTAGTATTTAGTTGATTCGATTCTGAAGCATGTATTATTTCATTAAGCGACTTGGAAAAATATCGCAAATCTTCTTTTAATTGCATATATAATTTTGTACGATAAAAAATCATAATAATAACAGCTTTTTTTTTCTTACTGGTTTTATTACGAAAAATGTATCTCTATTGCGAATAATTTTCTTCGCGTGTCGGATTGTTCGATAACGCTGTTAGAACTCGTCATCTTTCATTACGCAACGATTTATTTGTTTTGCTCAAGCATAGTTAATCGAATCGTATTCTAAATCTATACACTAAACGTTTATTTCATAATAACATTAATAATGTTACAATGTGAGTGTTATATTCAAACTTTTGCTATCAAAATTAACAATTGTTAACGTCCAAAATTAATTAACTAAAATGTCTAATTAATTACAATTTTGACTTATAATTATGTGATTATTATATACTTGAAATAATTGCTGATAAAATACATATCAAATTTGAAATTCTATAAAAAAATAATTATAATAGAAAAAGCTGTGAACTTGCAATCTGTCATTTAGGTGTTGGGTGACATCGGTTAGTAAATCTTTGTAGTTTAAAAGAAAGTGTTTAATAGATTACGAAAGTTAAACAATAAGTGTTACGGATGGTACTAGAATTGGTGATTGAAATATTTCAGTATTGATTGACTGGATTATGCAAAAAGATTTAACAGCAATTGACTTATACATCAAATGGACTATTCGACAATAACGGATAATTTATTGATTACTTTTCTATAGTGATTAATTTAAATAAGTTTATGAATTTCATTTTTAAAACAATTAATTTGTAATAAAAATTGCATAATAAAAAAAAATACAAAATGAAATGTCATAATGACATTTATTAAATATGATATTTCAATAGGTTATTGAGCCAATTAATTCGTTTTTGTCACTTCGTTCGTTTTGATGATATTGATGATGATGATATTTTTGTATTTTTTTTTGTATAATTTACTACAGTTATCATGTTTTATTACATGTTTTTATTTCAAATTAGACCAAACGGGCTATCGGCCGAAGTTTTTCTGCTCTATTTTTACAGAATTATGTCATTTTTACATAGCATAAAAAGATTATTTTTGTAGGTTATTTTGAAGAACGTCAAAATCAAAATTATTAAAATATATTTCATCGGTGTTTTCCAACCTAAGAATCATGTTAATTTTTTGCTCTCGCAATGACAGCTGTCAAATTGTATGTCAAAATCATAAATACAAACAAATTACTTGGGTGAAGCAACAAAAAAGTTGAGAAACGCTGCATTAGAATAAATAGAATAATTATAAAATATTTTAATTTATTTAGTTCTAATTTAGTATAGTTTTCTTTAGTTTATATTAGATATCTTCAATTTTGCTTCTTTTTCATTAAATTTAGTAATACGAGTAGTAATTAGTAAAGTTATGTGACTTCGGGTTGAACAAACATATAGGAAGTTGTTGTCATGTGAATATTGAAGTTGTGACAAGGATTTGGTAGTAATGTGAAATATTTTTTATTTAGTTCTCTTCATTTTAGTTTACATTTCATTAAGTTTAGTAAAGTAAGTAGTAAAGTTATTTAACTTTAGAATGAACTTAACTAGATTGTTGTTATGTGAATATTGAGTTTGAGTTGGAGTTATGAAACGGATTTGGTAGTAATGTGAAATATCTTTTATTTAGTTTTCTTTAGTTCAGTTTCTATTTCGTTAAGTTTAGCGAAAGAAATAGTAAGTAGTAAAGTTATATACATTTTTGGATGAACTAAACTAAAGATTGTTGTCATGTGAATATCGAGTTTGAATTGGAGTTATGAAACGAATTTGGCACTAATGTGAAATATCTTTTATTTAGTTCTCGTCAGTTCAGTTTCCATTTCGTTAAGTTTAGTAAAAGAAGTAGTAAGTAGTAAAGTTATATACATTTCTGGATGAACTAAACTAAAGTGTGTTGTCAACTGAATATTGAGTTTGAGTTGAAGTTATGAATCGGATTTGACAGTAATGTGAAATATCTTTTATTTAGTTCTCATCAGTTCAGTTTCCATTTCGTTAAGTTTAGTAAAGTAAGTAGTAAGTAGTAAAGTTATATAACTTTAGAATGGATTTAACTAAAGATTGTTGTTATGTGAATATTGAGTTTGGACTTATGAATCGGATTTGGCAGTAATGTGAAATATCTTTTATTTAGTTCTCTTCAGTTCAGTTTCCATTTCGTTAAGTTTAGTAAAAGAAGTACTAAAGTTATATAACTTTAGAATGGATTTAACTAAACATTGTTGTTAAGTGAATATTGAGTTTGAATTGGAGTTATGAATCGGATTACGCAGTAATGTGAAATATCTTTTATTTAGTTCTCTTCAGTTCAGTTTCCATTTCGTTAAGTTTAGTAAAGTAAGTAGTAAGTAGTAAAGTTATATACATTTTTGGATGAACTAAACTAAATATTGTTGTCTTATGAATATTGAGTTTGAGTTGGACTTATGAATCGGATTTGGCAGTAATGTGAAATATATTTTATTTAGTACTCTTCAGTTCAGTTTCCATTTCGTTAAGTTTAGTAAAAGAAGTACTAAAGTTATATAACTTTAGAATGGATTTAACTAAAGATTGTTGTCATGTGAATATCGAGTTTGAGTTGGAGTTACGAAACGGATTTGGTAGTAATGCGAAATATCTCTTGTACATATATAAAAAGCGCTATCAAATCCGAACATAATGCAACGTTTAAAGTGCGATTTATGCCGTTTTCTGTGGCCGAGGTCCATTCCGGTCGCGCCTTGCGATATTAGCAATAAATTCTTTATGCAGAAGCTATGAACATTTACGACCCACGAGAGAAAAATCCATTTACAAAAGAATAAAATTGAGAAGTAGTTCCCTCGCTCATTCTCTCGACTTTTCCTCCTCGTCCGCGCTTTCCGGTAGCAATTTTAACTCGCTCCCAGAAGCGGTTAGGAAATTGGTAGGAAGCCCTCGTCGGAAATTGTTCTTGAAAGCAGCAGCACTTCAAAGTGCTGAACTAATTACGTCGCATTATTCCCAGATACGAAATGAGGGAACGAAATAAAAGAAATGAATGCGTGTGTAGAAGTAAGGCTTGTTCCCAACATTGATGCAAGAGGTCGTCCGCAATTTACTCGTATTCTTATCTAACGACACTTTAGAATGTTACAAGAGCTCCGAGTTTATAATTATTGTGAATATTGATACAACGCGGTTATTAGTTTCAAGGTTGCGGCACTTGTTGAATTACCTTTCTGTTTCTTTTTTCTCTTCACTCCTTCAATGCGCTAATGATTTTTTTCCCCTGCAATGTTTAATTTCCTTCTTCATATCTTTCCTTTGATTGCTAAAAAAAAAGAAAGAAAACAAATTGCGAACGCGAGCGTTTGCATTCCTTGTGTGTCGATTATTTCGAATATGCAGAAAGGCCTTAAGAATTTGAAGAAAGAAGTGTGAATAGAGCGAGAAAGGTGGGGAAAAAACCAGAACTGTTCTAAAGCCGTCGTTCGATTCTTGGAGTTCGCAAAGCGCTGGGGAATCACGTCCAATTTACGTGTACTATATAGGAAAAGAACTGTCGTTTATTATATTTGTTTATTTGTTTACTTGCATTTTTTTCTTGCATTAACTGTACGCAGCCAGGGAAGGGAATTCCCTGACGAAGAAGGAAATAATTGCTCGATTGAATAAGTCTGCAGCGGTGCGCTTTACTGATGGAAAATACGGAGTGCGTCATTGACAAGTTTGATGTCCATTTAATGATTTGAAAATCGTACGGCAATTATAGATGCGTTACGCTGAATCAAGTGATAATTAACTAGATTTGTGATAGTTAACTAAATTTGTTGGAGGTGGATGATGATGTTGTTGATGGAGAGCGGTTTTTGGGTCTCGGAGGAAGCAAGAAGCAGGAGTCACGATCGACGTATAAAACTCCTGTTGCGGACCGAAAGCAAGTCAGTAGTCTGCGTTCGGTGAATGTGCGAGAACTGTTTTGGGAGAGCCGCAGCAGACAGCAGGAGTGCGAAGCATTTGCCTGAAATTGACGAAAACTATTCACTTTTTTCGCCGAAGAACCATTTGAATGATGGAGAACAACGCGTCTGCGAATCGGGAAAACGGTGTCGTTAAGGCGAAGAAACCGGGACCGCTCCTGGCGAGAAGCTGGTCCGAGAATTACGAGGAAGTCGAGGTGCCCGGAACGCCGAAAACACCTAGATCCTCCACGACTCCAGGTATTTCGAAATCATTGAATTGAAACGATAGGAATTATACAAAAAGAAAACGATAATTTATGTGCAATCATCTAAAATTATACGTTTCTTCGAACAATAGATGTAGAATAATCTCTTTTGTCTGACAATAATCAACAACAACAACAACACGAAATACAATTAAACATCAATTCACATGTAAATTTCTTTTGATGTAAATCATTATCTAACAACATTCAGATGTTATTCAGTACGCAATATCGTCTAGTAACAAGGACCTCTATTATCTAACAACAGTTATTCTAGGAAATATTTGATTTTTTAAATAGAAAAAGTCATTTATTGAAAGTTATTTTAATAATAATAACATTTATTGCAAAAAAAAGCTAAAAAATTATACACTTAATACAAAAGTAATAAAGAATTACAGATGCAAGTCTTTCTAAATTAGTTTTATTCTTTAAAGTTAATTCCTTAAAAACTAAATATGTTTTTCTTAAATAAAATATTAATAATTAACAAAAATAATCAATAAAAAGACTAATTGCAATTATATACAAATATATTTTGGTATAATTATTATTGAATATTTTTGCTGAATCAGTATTTTTAACTTCATATTTGATTGTTACTTCTTTCTTTCACAAAAAAATAGTTGTTTTTCATAATTTTCCAAATAATTAAGCTACAATAGTTAATATTATAAATATTTTATTGAAGAACAGAAAAAATCATTTACTAAAGATATGAACTGGAAAATTTTATATAAAAACGTAGAAAAATAGTTGTTTTTCATCATTTTCCAAATAATTAAGCTACAATAGTCAATGTTATAAATATTTTATTGAAGAACAGAAAGATCCATTCACAAAACATCTGAATTGGAAAATATTACATAAAAAAGTAGAGAAATAGTTGATTTTCATAATTTTACTAATAATTAAGCTACAATAGTTAATGTTTTAAATATTTTATTGAAGAACAGAAAGATTCATTTACAAAAGATATAAATTGGAAAATATTACATAAAAAATAGAAAAATAGTTGTTTTTCATAATTTTACCCATAATTAAGCTACAATAGCCAATGTTATAAACATTTTAATGAAGAACAGAAAGATCCATTCACGAAAGACATGAAATGGAAAATTGTATATAAAAAAGTAGAAAAATAGTTGTTTTTCATAATTTTACAAATAATTAAGCTACAATAGGCAATGTTATAAATAATTTATTGAAGAACAAAAAGATCCATTTACTAAAGACATGAATTGGAAAATATTATATAAAAAAGTAGAAAAATAGTTGTTTTTCATAATTTTCCAAATAATTAAGCTACAATAATCAATGTTATAAATATTTTATTAAAGAACAGAAAGATCCATTCACAAAAGACATGAATTGGAAAATATTATATAAAAAGTAGAAAAATAGTTGTTTTTCATAATTTTACCCATAATTAAGCTACAATAGCCAATGTTATAAATATTTTATTGAAGAACAGAAAGAACCATTCACAAAAGACATGCATTAGAAAATATTATACAAAAAAGTAGAAAAATAGATGTTTTTCATAATTTTTCCAAATTTAATAATGTTACATTTTTTATTAATGAACAGAAAGATCAATTTACAAATGTAATAAAAACATAATTTATATATGAATTTTTAGAAAATCAATATAATAAATGTGGAAATAATATATGTTTTTCATCATTTTACTAACAAATAAATGTTGTAATTTTTATTGAAGAACAGATTTACACATTTACAAATATTACAATATAATATTTTTTATATACATTTATATAATTTACTAATATTTATTGCAATAGTTGACTGGAAAACAATATAACAAATGTAGAAGATTTAGATGTTTTTCATAATTATTCCAACAATTATTAATGATTATCAATGTTGTAATGATTTTTTACTGAAGAACAGAAATATTAATATATTTTAGTAATATTTAACGTAATACAACGTTATTGGAAAATGTTGTAAAAAAAGGTGGAGAAAAAATAGATGTTTTTCCATAATTTTGCAAAAAATAATCATGAAAGTTGTAATTTATTATTAAGGAACAGAAAGATACATTTCCAAAGGTTATTATATCATATTTTATGTATAAAATAATATACTTTACTAATATTTATTTCAAAAGTTCCGAATTGAAAAAATAGAAAAAAAATGACATGTATTTCGTAATTTGACAAACACTTACATATGTTATTCAATAATTTCATTATATTTAAACAATATATTTGAAATAACACCTTCTTGATTAATTGCAGAGTTTTATATATTTAGTAAATTGCATAATTTTCATCAAAAAAATTACAAATTTTCACATGATTTCATAAACTATTGTAACAAAGAATCAACTAGAATTCCAAATACTTGTTAATATTTGTATATTTAAAAGTTTAATTATATTACTAAATGTAATATTAATTATATTTATTTCTAATATTTACAATATAATTAATCTTTCGCGGTTTCTTTTATGTAATTTTCGAACGTTTTATACTCTTTTATTTACCAACAATCACCAACAATTGATTCGAACGTAATTATACATCTATTCAGATGTAAATTTCCTGTGGTGAATATACGATTACCTAATAACCATTATTCAATTATTAAAGAATTGTTTTTCATTTTACAATGTACATTATTTTCTTATATTTTGTTTTATATGAATGAAGGTTATTTACGTACGAATTGACAAGTGAATTTGTTATTTTTAGAAACTATTTTGTGATAATTTTTGTTGGAAATTCACCGTATGAAAATTATTGATTTCTATTCAGCAAATAGTTTAATGCAAAAACTGATACATTTATTAATTCTAATGTAACGTATACATTAATTAGTAAAGGAAATGAATATTTAATTATTGTTTCTTGTTTGATTCATTAAAGTACATAAAATTTCAAATTTTCAAATGTAAAATTTCTAAAAGACGTGCCCAGAAAATTGAATATTAATCTACGATGAGATTAAATCTCTTCATATTCTTAATAAAGGTAGATAAAGTTAAAAAAACGTATAATATGTAATGTAATTTGGGAAGTTAGGTAGGCAGTTTGTTGTGAGATACGAATCAGTCGATTTCCTATTGACCCAGTTTTCATATATTTGCGAAGAGAACGAAATGGGTTCGAGAAAATGCGTTTTCCTAGAATCAAAATGTTTGGACTCTCTTTGTCCGAAGCATTAAAGAAAACGTTCATGTTCACTTCGAGTTTCTTCGAATCTCTCGACGACGTGCATATCCAATTAGCAAAGAACGAATCGAAACGATTGTTTTACTCGGAATATTTCCATATATTTAAAAGAAAAATGTGTTGAAAATTGCGGATTTGAAATGGAAAAAAAAGATATAGAAAATTGTGGTTTTGTAAGAAAATTAATTAAACAATACGTATATAATTTATGTATTCTGTAATTTTATGAAGTCTATTTATTGTTATTAAGATAATTCAAAAATGTATTAATTTAGATCTTGAATTAAGAACAAGTTTAATTAAAGTGAGATCATTCAAAAACAATATATATTTTACTGCATTTACGACTTAAAATAAGAACATTTATATACTAATTCCAATGTATTTTAATAATAACAGTAATATTCATTGAATTAACTACAAAAACTATAAACTTAATACAATAGTAAGAAAGAAATACAAAGAAATATAATGTTATTACTGCAAAGGGCTATACAACATATGTCTTTTTGTTCTGTATTTTAATGTTACTTAGATAAATAAAGGAAATGTTAGTGGAAAATGATCAAATGTGACGATAAGAATTCGGTTAAATTGGTGAAACATAAGTTTTATAATATAATTTCTTGATGTAACAAGTTGAAAAATTGAGAGAAATAATGATATGATACTTTTGATTAAAAACAGATTGTTCAATTTCGAATTAGGAAATATTTCTTTTGAAATAATGGGAATTCATCAAGAATAATAACAGTTTAATTAACAATACTTGGATAAAATACTTTTGTTTGAATCAATTTCTCAATTTCATTAGAATATTGATAAATTAATTCTCATATAAAATAAGTTTTAGTTTTATTAAGCAAAAAATCCAATTAAAGGTTAAAATATTATTGATTTACACTTTGATTGTACACTTATTCAAAGTGTAAAAATCAATAACTATCTAGATTGAACGTCTTTGAATTTATTCCTAAAATTTATCAATTAGTTTAAACAAATTTGAGTAGTTAAATTATTAGTTTTTCAACTTTATAACAAAACGTATTTCTATTAATTATTTGCTTAATTTCCTAAATAATTGACTAAATGACAAATAAACTTAAGTATTGACAGTAATTCCAATAATTAATAATTGTTGTATACAAAATAATATATGAAATAAGTGTATTAATAGGTTCAAATTTTAATTTCAAAATATTTCTAATGTTTAATCAATTAACTTTGACCAATTTTATCGTATTATTAGATGCAAATCCATAATTTTTTCAACATTGATATAGACTTATAATAATTATTAATTTAAACGTAATTGTTAGTCATAAAATAAAAGCAATTATTTAATTAACTTGTTTAGATATATTTTATTACAATTTACTGATCTTGAAAACAACGTATTTTTCTTAATTATTAGATCAGGAAAGACAACAAACCAATTAGATTTAATGGAAATACGTATTATTTTCTGACTTACTTAAATTATATTTGTTTTTGTGTACTTGTTAAATGGACAACTTACTTATTTCATTGCTGATTTGTGGTAATTTTTTTAAAGTCACGTCTGCTAAAGTTTACATGAATAGCTAACAAAAGCGATGAAACCAGGCGAAGCTGAACAATGGGACATTCTAAGGCTGCCGCTGCGTTATTAACATTGAAATGAGTTAGTTACGATGCGATTTTATAGAAAGTTACAGGAAAAATGATAGTGCAATCAACAATTGAGATTGCATCGATCTGTATGATGCAATTGTCCGGGAGTGGATATAAACCGGAGACGGACGTGGCCAACTGCACAGTAATCATTTTTCTTGCGGTGCGTCTTCGAGAAAACGTTAAAAGAGTACATTTGTAATTTGGAATAAAAGGTACGTGGAAAATGCATCAGTTTTTCAATGAAATTAGAAGAAGTTGTATGAAGAGAGACACGCGCGCATTCTTGACTAAATAAATCCATAAGAGTGGATCAAGGTAATGGAACTAGATAGGAGTAACAAAAATGTTCTTGTACAGTGATAAAATATGCGTTAGACGTAATTTATGCAATAAAATAGAAAGTGTCTGCTTCGGAAAATTTCATGGACACACTTGTAAAATAAACGCACACTTGAGAGAGTCGAGTAAGAATCTTTTATAGCAATATCAATCGATAGGTCCAATAATAAACGCGGCTTTTGAGGCGCGAAATTGGAGATTTCACGGACCGGCGACGACCAAGTGATCCATATTTGCTTATTTGCTTTTCTTCTTCTTCGTTGTTCAGGTCACGAGAAGTGCACGTTCCACCATGATCTAGAGCTGGACCACAGACCGCCGACGAGGGAAGCGATGCTTCCGGAGATGTCCAGGTCGTACAAGCTGCTCTTGGGCTCCTTGGGCGAGAACCCGGAGAGGCAAGGTCTCCTCAAGACGCCGGAAAGAGCGGCCAAAGCCATGCTGTTCTTCACCAAAGGTTACGACCAGAGTTTAGAAGGTAAGAGAGCTGCCGCTGCCGATTATGACCGTGATATTATAACGTTCAAAGGTGAAACTCGGAAGCTGATTACAAACTAATTATAAAATACCTAATTTGAATATTCAATATATTTCCTATGTATTTAACGTGTAGTGTTACCATGGTTACAATGTCACCTTGTTGTAGCGAGAGAACATCGCGTTAAAACTAACGCGATATTTAAATTTATTTACGAGATATGAAGTCAATATAAGAAAAAAACATAACCATGATTATAATACATTGGGTAATCGATGACCACTATCCTTTGTCCTCAAAAGAAACGTAAGGTGTTTGCAATCCGAACAAATGTTCGTTGTTGGAACATAAAAGTCTTTAATATTTTTCAACAAAAAACATATGTCATATAACCATGGTTACAATGTCACTTTAACATACTGTCAGATTACAAAATGTCTTAGGTATAATCAAACTAATTTCCTATAACTTCTTCATAATATTTTGATTTGAATTAAATCCAATTTAAAAATGTGTTCTGTTCTTTAACCAAACATAATGCAATACAGTTTTTTACGGACTTATGAGATATAACATATATTAAAAAGTAACCATGGTTATGTGGTATCAAAGCCACTTTGTTATAACGGCAGATCATCTTAATTTTTAGTAAAATGTAATATGTTATGAATTAAAAACATATGTGATATAAACATAGTTACTATTTCAATGATATTATCTAAATAATCAAAATATCTTTATAGGTGAATTACTAGAAATTTAGTCGAAAAAATATATGTTTCTAACACCTTCAGAGTTTAGAAGGTTATCGATTATATAATAACAATCTAAAGGTAAAACTGCAAACTTTTAAAATAATTGAGAAATTAATTAGAAAATCCTAATTTTCATCAATTTTCAAAAAAAAATATAGTTCACTGTTATGATTATAACGTTGCTTTATTGGAAAATTTAAAGATTATGTTAATCAAAAAGAAAACGTATTTATAATAGGATTATAAGAAAACTATAGCCCTTTGTCCCAATCTTTCAATAAAAATAATAAAACTTATCATATCACATAATGTATTTAATGGATATCATAATGACAGCTGTCATCTTTGAAATAAGCGCGAAACTGGTGAAATATTGACATTTGACAGATTGAATCAATTTCTGACAGAAATTTGTTTGTAAACAGACGTTATGCTATTAAAAGAAATACTATTAAAACATTTAAAAAACATGTATAAATTGTGGAAATATAATGGTTCAATCAAAGCAATAAAATAAAACTTTTAACAACGATAATAATTGATCATTGCATAAGTTATTAAGATTGTAATAAATTGCACACTTGAATTGCATGTAAATGCAAGAAATAAAACCAAAGTTGTTAAACCAATTAAATCCATTGTTCGGTTATTTGCACTCGGATAATTGCTTCTATTATAGCGAAGTGTGGAAAATCCCACAAAATAAAAAGAAAAAGAAGGAAACTGCATAAAACGAAATCCTAATTTCAAAGCGCCGAGAGCACTCGTCAACCGTTCTTTAGTGGTCAAGCATTCGAGCAAAAGAAAAAGGGACTCTTCATCTCTCCACTTCTAGTTTTTTTCTCCAACCTTAAAAGCCCTTCCATTATTCATGCTTTGTGCAATATCTGCAGAGAACAATTTAGCTATTCCAACTGGAAAAAAAAGCCGGTCTTTTAGTTTCGTTCGTTCACTGCAATTAAATGCTATAAAAATTATGTTACCTCAATTTTCAGAGTATTATTATGATCGTCTGAAAGAAAAAGATTGAATTAGTGTAGAGAAGAGGTGAGTTGAATGGGGACACGATAATTCGTCCTGCGGGGATTCCTCGAATCGGTAATTCGAAGCGCTGTATTCAATTATTGCTGAGTGGATCTTTTCGGAGCCGGATAATATTGAAACATTTCATCTCCTCCTCTCGCAGTCTGATTTCGTTTTATTCGTTCTCTCTTGTTCGTACGTGAGTCTATGATAAATTGCTTTTAAGCTTTCAGAGCTTTTCTCTTATATCCCTTTCGGGTAGTGATTTCGTGTGTAAGAAAGAGAGAGAGGCACTACTATATTTTATGCGTGGATGAAAGAAAAGGAGAGAGAGAGATTAAAAGAGTGGGAATGGACGGAGAACATGATTTTTATTTTACCGTTCTTGGAATTATGGTGCATGTGCCGGGTAGTTAAACCTTAACAACATCAACATCATCATCATTAATTATCAATCCATGTTGATTTTTGTTGTTGTTCGTTTGATGCGATGAGAACAATAAGTGTATTGTGTATCAATGCTGGCTGGTTTATCGTTCCAAAAGAGGGAAGGGAGTACGGCTTCCTGCATCAGAAATTATCCGTATCCTTAGGGCGCGGTTACCTAGGAAACGGCACATTTATCTAAGCTCGACCGATGCGAAGACAATGTACAGCAGCAGCCAACTTAATACATCGTACTCTGCGATTCATTCATTCTGTTTCGACTGAATAAAATAGCCCTACCCAAAAAAAATACAACTCTTCAGATTTATTAAACATTGCATCAACATAAACGAACGTATTATTAAATACATTGTCATTAGGATTGAAAGACAATAGCCCTTTGGTCAATAAATATATTTCATAATAATACATCATCATATTTGTAAAATTCAAAATAACTCGTGTTTTAAATCTTAATGAAATAAATATAACTTATTGATCATAACTTAATTACGTAAATTTCTTTTAGTTCACTAAATGCAAAATATTCAAGTAAATGAGAACTTGTAGTTGTATAAAAATATACATATATTTGTATAATCTACTCAATATTTGAAAATATAAACGAAATGGTAAATTTGAAATAAAAGCAATAGTACAATCGTTTACTTTAATTGTTTACTTCAATTTATTACAATAATAGCTTACTTTAATCAAATGAATACAATTTCGTTTACTAAGTTTTATATAGAAGTATCAAAGCTTTTCTGAAAAAATCTTATACAGTGGTACCTCGATATACGAATGTCCTAATATACGAGTATTTTGAGATACGAGCCGCCGAGCGAGCGATATTTTGCTTTGAGATGAGAGCAAGATTTGAGATACGAGGAATCGCACACTACAAGACACCAACAGTTACTCCCACCTCAGAGTAGACCTCAGTCTGTGTGCTTGCTTTGCTTTGAGATACGAGCAATTTGACATACGAGCAAGGTTACGGAACGAATTAAACTCGTATGTTTTATACAAATATAATTTACTCAATATATAAAGATTTAAACAAAACCAATTTAATAACAATAAATTACTCATACACAAAGCAACATTTCTATAAGTTTAACAAATAATTAAATTTTCGTTTACTAAATGTTATATGGACACACAGAAGAATCTAAAAAAATACTTATATTATTATAATTTTCTGAATATTTAAAAAATTTAAATCAAATTGCCATTTCAGAATGAGAAACAATAGTGAAAGAATCGTTCATGAAGCAATAATTGTATACTTTTATCAATTGACAGCGTTTGTTGAAATATTATTTTGTTGAATGTTTGTTGATTGTTTATCTCCGTTGAATACCAAATAGTAAATATAAACATTGAACCAGTTTATAAATGTTTTATTAATAAATCTATTATCAATAATAATAATTGTTAATTGATAATTAGAGCTTTAAAACAATTTAAAAAAAGATTTTATATTTTGTATTTGAAAGTAGAAAAAATAGCAAGTAATTATAGAATTAATTAAATACAAAGAATTCTTTATTTAATTGTTGTTTTATTAATTGTTTACTTTACTAAAATGTAAATAAATTAGTGAAATCGACTAAATTTTAGTCATTATTTACAATATTTAACAAGATGATTTCACTTATTAATTGATTAGTTAATTTGACATTATGATTAATAAGTTATTTAAAAAGTGTCATTTCGATGTTAATTTTTGTATTTGTTTCATTCAGTAAATTGACAATAATATTAATATTTTGATTAATACGTCAATGTTTGTTAATGTTGAAAAGTGTCGTTTCGATTGTCAATTTCTACATTTGTTTCATTGACAATCACTTTGGTTGGTTTATCAAATTACATTGAAATCATGGTGATAATTAATTAGTAATTAAATTACGTAAGTTATTTGTTCGAAAGGACATGTTGCCGTCTTGCATTCTCGTTTCGTGTTAATAATAACAGTGCTGTGTTAATGGTGCAGCAGAGTGGATCAACTTTGTTAAGACCTGTTGAACGTTAGAGGAGCTACTGGAGAGCTATACGCCATTAGATTGCAGAAGTTAATTTCCTCTCCGTTAGTCCAATTACGGGGCCCAATTAATGTCGGGCGGAGCCCGTACATTCAAGAGACGCCTTTCAGCTGACAACTTTATCATAACCCTCCGAAATCACTACATCAATTACATGCGCTGCTTTGACAAATTCAACGGCCTTTGTCCGAAATTAGATTACCCGCTCCAGACATTCAATCTGCAAGTAGCAGAAGTTTTATTTTGATTTTTTAAAAACTGATTATACTGAAATCACGTAAATATAATCCTTACTCGTCGATCAATACTTCAGGTTCAACTGACTTCATACACGCTTTTATTTGACAGTTTATGACGTGCATATATTTAAAAAACAAAACAAATGCAAGAAATTTATTTCGATGAATAATTGACACTGACAATCGATTATTTTGACGTTTAAAAGTCATAAATGTTAATGCTGTGCATTGAATAATCGCTAAATATGTTCAAGTGTTTGATCTTCAAAAAAATAGACGTTTGTTATTGATTCTTCTGTATATTTGCTTTGGTTTCCTAGATTTTATATATACATCTTAAGTAACATCTTGAATAAAATATTCATACACTTGTTAATAATAATAATTCTCAAGTCTTCTACAAAAAAAATCAACTATTTTCCAATTATATTTTGTGTTACTACAAAAAGTAAATACTTAGAAATTAAAAGAAATATTTACATAATTTAAGTAAACTTAATTATATATATACATTAATACTTAATTTAAGCTGAAAAATGAAGTTTATATCACAAAATTTATGTTAATTTGACATTTATTTGAGCTGAGAAAAAGATCAATCTTATGAGTGAGTTGATGAAACTTAAACTTAACGAATGCAAATTTGTTTAATTTTAAGTAAAATAAACTTAAATTTATGCTAGATATGAGCTGAAAACTTTACATGAAACATAATTGAAAGTAAAACTTGAACCAAGGGAAGAATTGAAGAAATATAATTGGATTTGATGAATTGATGCTCGAATGACAGTTTGTTTGGATTCAATTACGAAACGAATCGAAAGGCAATTAACACGTGTGTGTGTGTTCTTGTTTTTGTAAAAAAAAAGAGTCGATCAATTAAAGCGTGTCACGAGAGTGGACATTTGCTGATGACAGCGCATCAGAATCCTGCAAAGCCTCCCCCCAATTATTATTATACGTGAATTCTTTCGATTTGCAGAGGTCCTGAACGATGCGATTTTCGATGAGGATCACGACGAGATGGTCGTCGTCAAGGACATCGAGATGTTCAGCATGTGCGAGCATCACCTGGTGCCGTTCTACGGGAAAGTCTCCATCGGTTATCTGCCGTGCGGAAAAATCCTGGGCCTCAGCAAGTTGGCCCGTATAGTGGAGATCTACTCGAGACGTCTGCAAGTCCAAGAGCGTCTTACCAAGCAGATCGCCGTGGCCGTTACGAAAGCAGTTCAACCGGCGGGTGTCGCAGTCGTCGTCGAAGGAGTGTAAGTGTTCATATCTTCTGATGATGCAATCTAATGGAGATGCTAATTAATTGTGTTCTTTATTTGTTTGTAGACACATGTGCATGGTGATGAGAGGAGTGCAGAAGATCAACAGCAAAACCGTTACGTCGACGATGCTGGGCGTGTTCAGGGACGATCCGAAGACCAGGGAAGAATTCCTCAACCTCGTCCACTCCAAGTAAATCAATCCCAAAATCGACGTCTCCTATTTGTTGCCTATTGTTATACGCATGTTGTGGATATTACTTTATCTCTCCTAGTATTAAGTGTATACAATTTATTTATATATATATGTAAAGCAAAAAAGAATCCATAGGGAAAACGCGTAGAAGAAGCTATCTGTAAATACTTCGATGCTCGATGTATATATAATTTTTACTAGTTACTATTACCTTAACGCATTCCACAGAAAGCGATTTACCAGTTCCGATGAATTATTTATCGAAATTACGCAATTCCGAAAGAAAAAAATACAACATATCTCCGATATAAAACGCATCATTAACATTCCAAATTTGATTGAATAATTCATGTGGAAACGCTAATTTACGGAACTCCAACGTCCACACACACAAAAAAAATAGATAGCCACAAATATTCTTAATTACTTCTATAATAAGATGCACGCAACGTTTTAAATTATTTGTAAGATATTTAGATTAAAAAACCAAATTGATTTTATCGTGAGAAATTGCACGTTTTTTTTTTGTTTTGGCTTTAAGTAAAATTAGTCCGTAATATTTATGTTATAACCATTATTAGTTATGTGTTTATTCCGTGTATTTAGAGTCTCTTTTTTTCCCTATTTCACCAATTTAGTTAATATTAATATTATTGATTTGATTCCGTGTAAATAAGAAAGCGCAAAACAATATTTTGTAAATGTATTATTATTCATATAAGAATCAGGGATGTTATTTTATAAATATAACAAAAATATATATATATATTCTTTATAAAATGATGTATTTAAAAAAAGGAAGTTTTCTTATGAAGAGGAAATTGAACGTGGACCACAAATATCGTCGCTTTGAAAAACAATATTTCTAATTTGATTTTTCTATTTGTTTGTTTGAAAAGAAAATTTATATTTTGTACATGTTGGGTCGCAACTCTGTGATATGATTACATTACGCAACAGCAAAGAAAGAGCGCCACGCTGATTTGATTTTTCCGGAGAAGAAAATTTAAAAAAAAGAAAAACTATGATCGTCGTCGTCGCTTCCGTTGAAAGTCGCAGCTGCAGATCATTGTTATTGCTAACTATATGTGTATTCGATGTGACAATCTTGTTAAACTGTGGGACGAAATTAGAATAAATATAAACATTTTAAAGGATTTAAAACCTGTGTTTTTTTTATTTAATTTTGTTGAATTAAGTATAGAAGTAGAATGTGTTCTTATTTTTTCTCTCTGACACTGTATTGTTGTGTCCTGGGGATGGAATTCTGGACACAATGGAATAATGTCTGCTGATATCGTTGTAGAGTCTTAGTAGTTGTAAATTAAAGTTGATGAAGATTTAACAATATTATTAACTATTTAAAGATGTTTATGCACTTCGGTATAAACTTAGAATATGTTATGATTCGTTGGATTCTGGATTAAGACTATTGGTTATTCGTTGGATCCTCAACTAAAACTATTGGTTATTCCTTGGATTCTCAACTAAGACTATTGGTTATTCCTCGGATTCTCAACTAAGTCTATTGGTTATTCCTCGGATCCCCAAATAAGACTATTGGTTGTTGCTCAGATTCTAAACTAAGACTATTGGTTATTCCTCGGATTCTCAAATAAGACTATTGGTTGTTGCTCGGATTCTCAACTAAGACTATTGGTTATTCCTCGGATCCCCAAATAAGACTATTGGTAGTTGCTCGGGTTGTCAACTAAGACTATTGGTTATTCTTGGGATTCTCAACTAACACTATTGTTTATTCTTCTGATTCTAAGACTAATTCTAAATACATATTACAAATATAAGATCAACTATGATAATAGGGGGTGGGAGTTGTGATTTGGCGAGGAAGCCTTTATCTATAACTTGCTGATTATGGATTCCTGTGGGAACGGTTCGTTGACCGAAGTCGGTCCGTGTTGCAATTCATCTACTCTGCATCTTCTGGTGATAATTCTTATCTGCAGGTGCATATACGTATGGGAATATCGGGTACATCTACAAGTCAACAGTTATCCAAAAAGTGTTCCTTATAATAAAATAAAGTATAGTTTAGAATAATCAGATCAAATGGTCTTTTATACCACTGCAATTAGAAAAGGAATCAAAGTACCATTTGGCAACTTGGCATTCAACTTGTCCTAGGAATGTTAGTTTACATCCGAATTTGCAAATATTAAGAGATTTAGTGTATTTTGAAAGATGACGTAAATAATAGAATAAAGGATGATGAATTTCCTAGATTCAATTCAATCGACTTCAATAAATGGAGAATTTCCGTTAATGAAATGAAATCTGTACATTCACACTAACGAAAGACACCTGCCCAACAGTTAGACTAAATGGACAAGATTTGCCCAAATCAACTAAAGTCAAATACTTAGTTATGCAACTTTTCAAAAGGCTTACTTGGAAAGACCACATTCAAGCTAAAAGGGATCAATTAGAAATAAAGTTTAGAAAACTCTATTGGTTATTAGGACAAAAGTCGAAATTATCAGTGGAGAATAAAGTATTATCCAATTATGGGGTGTAGCTTGCAAATCGAACATACAAATTATCCAGAGATTTCAATAAAAATACCTAAGTATCATCAGGGCACCGTGGTTCACCTCAAATAGGCAAATACATGAAGATCTCTATATAGATTTTGCTCAGGATACAATACCAATGTTCAGTAGCAGATACACAAACAGACAGGAATTACATGATAATGTTCTTGCTATTGACTTACTTAACAACAGCAAAACAACAATTGGACTTAAGCGTTAAAAACCACTAGATTTAGTTTATAGATTTAAGTAACTGATTTATATTAAAATAATGAAAAAAAAAACAAGCATTTAAAAATATTTCAATAAAATTTATTAATTCATTATATAAAATCTTCAATTTAATTCTTAGTAATAACAGCATTTTGTGTTTTGTAAAACTCTGTCAACAATTGAAATTCTTTTAAAGCCTTGTCAATATCTCCTTGAATCGATTTCGTGTATCCTTTTATGACGTCCTGTAACATAACATTAAATTAATTAAATTAGCTAATGCTTGGCTTTTACAAACTCACATTCATTTCCTTTATATTATCGAATATCATTTTGCAGTATTCGTTGTAATGTTCTTGACATTCTTCCACGAAAAGCTCGTTCTTTTTAACCAATTCTTTATATCTAAAAGAAATAAATTTAATACAAAAATTACACAGAGAATATTGCGTAACTTACTTTAATTTCAGTTTAGCTACGTTATCTTTGTACAGGCTAATTTCCTCGATGCTTTTCTGAATGCCTTCGTACTCGTTCACCGCAGCTAAAATCTTCTCTCTGATCACCTCAAATTTCAGTTTACTTTTCTCTTGAATCTTGCATTCTTTGTCGGCCAACAATGTGAGATAACTCTGACGCATCGCAAGCTTCAAATCCATCTGATTATTCTCCACATCGAGTTTAGCAACTTCGCATCGTTCCGTCTCAGAATGCTGCATGATTTTTGTCCATTTCCCTAAGATGCTTTTAAAGTCCTGAAATCATAAATTTATTAAAGTATTGATTAAATTTCTTGATGAATAATTACGTCAATTATATCGGGTCTTCCAAAACCCGATGTTGGAGCCATCAATTCGTTCAATTCCTCAGAATCCAAACCCAAATCTTGTATGAAGTTGTTCGTATTGAAGATCGAAGATTCCACCTATTAATTGAACGAACATTTAAAGTCAGCATATAAACTCAGTTGTGAATACTTACCTCTCGCTTAATATCAATCATATCTTTATCCAATTTCGTGATTTTATTCATATTGTACTCGCGTTTCTTTTGCAGTATTCCTAAAGTGTTGGTGTCCTCTGTAATTTTAATTCTGAGATCCGCCAAACGGTTTAAGCCATTTGCTTCAAGCTTAACTTTAAGTTCACTGTTAATATCATTAAGTTTCTTCAGATCCTCATCTAAAAAAATATATTAATTTATAAATGAGTTAATTATTTAAAAACGTCAATTAACCTAAAGCATTTTCAGTTTGCTTGAAGGATTGATAGACTTCGTCGTAACCAGAAGTAATGCTTTCAAGTTCCGCCAATTTTTCGCGCATTTTGTGCTCTTCATTCTCCATAGACACTTTCATTTCATACAATTCTTCGTTTTGCATTTGCTTCATTTCATTCTCCTTCTTCAATCTTTGCACTTCTTTCAATGTTAAAGCAATCTGATCTTTATTTATATCATATATTTTATCTACAAAATTAATTAATAGTGATTAGTTTTTTAAAATTTATATAATTCTAATTACATAAATCATCAGTTACAGATTCTATTTGTAAATCTGAGTCCTTCAATGAATTAATGCAAAAATCCAGAAATACCTATAAAAAGTATTCATAATTAAAATTATCAAACAAAACCATTCTGAGATGAACTCACTTTTCCTTCTGGTGTTTTATCGAACTGTTGGCTTGTAACATTGTTACCCAAATCAAAATCTAATATGAAGAGCCACATAGCTAAAATTGCTGGAAACGAATGTGGCATGTTGGGATGCTTCAAAGTGGCAGCTGAGAAAGTTGTTGGGTATTCCAGAATGTTCAAGATAACAGGTAACTCTAGCTGATAGTTTTCTTTTGTCAAATCTACGCTTTCATCGATTTTACTTCTCAGTAAAAGATTTGTTACGTAAATAAACATTGGTGTTGAAAGTGGGCTCAGCTTGACTTCTGGATCAATTTCATGCAAGTATTGCCTGATCTTGGTCAAGGTGCGCTTCTGCCAATCCTTATCAGTCAATGGTATCTTCTTTTTGCGGTTCGGTGATTTCTTTCTCATGAATGCACCGAGTGATGAGACTGTTCCTCTTGAGACGCTGCTTGCTCGAGAGCTTGAGTCCCATCTTGATGTTGTTGGTGTGAGGGTGAATCTATTCGATCTGCAAAAGTTAACATCTTTTTATACCATTCTACATACAAATAATCTTATTAGATTAGTTAGTACTTACTTTACTGGTAATCTACTCTTCCTCTCAGACATTACGCTAATTAATCTCGTGAATTAACAGTAAAAAACTTTGAACATATCACTTTATAACGATTATTTTTTTAAATTTTTTGTTTGTTATTTTGGGTTAGGTTTTGCGTGTATGTTTGGTTGCATACAATACAACTGTTGGATATACTTCCGACTGTACACAAACTCTGATTGGAATTTCTATTTTAATTAATTATTACTTTTTGTAAACTGTATTAATAGTTTTTGGATAGTTTATTATAAATGTATTTCAAAAATTGATTAACATACATTATATCTATATATTTGCCGCTTTTATCAAACTTTTTAGATAAAAATTATCTCTATAAGATAAGGAGTGAACACTTAAACAATTTCCCTATAAGGAGTGAACACCTGCACATTCCATATAAGGAGTGAACACCTGCACTTTGCAACTGTGTTTTTATCGCATGCATAAATTATCTCTACATTTTGTGATGTTATTTAATATGTTGTACGCGTCCGTTTCTTCAATTAACAAAATTCTAATCAGAAATGCGTATAATTAATGAAAATTCATGGCTTGTTGAGATGCCGGTCTAACTGAATTTCGGCAAAAAAACGTGACCGAATCGTTGCCTTTGGCCCAAAAAACAATCGCTGTTTTTTGTTGCAGTTCAACGAACTGAACATTTATCTATACACGTCTCTGATCTGAACAAAAAAAAGGAATTCGTTTGTATTGAAACAAAAAATATATGAAAATAAAAGTATAAGGCAAATTCGATATCGTTAAGTTGAGCTCCTCTATTGTTACTTTCGTTCCACAAGAGATAAGCAATGCTGCGATTCACTTTTTTGTTGCTGACGTGTTTTTCGAGTGCGCTGATTGGCCGAGACGCATCACGTTATCTCAACAGTTCCGCAGCGGGGCGCTGTAGTACGTTGGTTTTCGTAGCGGATGCATCGTCTTCTTGTGTCTCCGAAGAAAATTCAATTTTGTACATTCATCAATCGCTGTAATTTCATAAGGTTAGTGTATTAACATAAAACAATGCCTCATCTACTATCAGCCGTTATTTCCAATCATGAATGATTATTAATTAGAGCCGCAAATTCGATTTGCATCTACACATTTCAAAAGACGCGTTGCGGCCATTTTGAAATTTTCTTAAGTCAACATCATTCCAATTAGAAATGCGTAATAACAATATTTCGTGGCTTTTTAATAATAATTACCAATTACCGACTATGTTGATTAATCGTGAGTATTTCCAAACTTTATTTTTCCTGTTTTTTGTTCTTTCAGCTTCGTTGATTTTTATTACTAATTCGTTATTTATATGGATGCAAGGTATTGCATATACCAGGTCATTCTATGTTAATCACGTTCGCAGTGAATAGCATCGAATGGCAAGACCGCCTGTGCGAAAACCTTCTCGAGGTGCATCCGTTGAGGGGTTGTTCGTATTCGTATATACGAGCAATCACCGACAAACCACAGCGGATCTAGGGGCTCGCGTTTCCCCCGAAATTTCAAATTTTGCAATTCGCGACAGGATGTCTTTAAGACCCAGTCTTACATTCTGTTTAACAGTGTTTGTACGTTTCTTTGAAGACAAGTTTATAGCTTATGGCTCTTGTTCTCAACCGGCAAGTCTCGTCATTCAATTTGCTACTGATTAATTAATTAGAATCACGGATCGTGTGTTAAATTTCCGGTAGTTTAGTGCGTATTTGTTGCGAAATTATGGTGCGTGTTCTTCGTGA
>JAFMTC010000100.1:1717820-1738011 GCA_018845635.1 Nicrophorus orbicollis | reverse complement strand
TGCAATGCAATTATTATCCTTTATTGTAATTATTGTATTTGTGTAATAATGTAAATCGTTTATCGATATTATGGATTGTGTAAACTGTTATAATTGTGTATTACCTAGTTAATCACAGCATTTCCATCTATTTCAAACTTTCCTTATAAATAAGGTGACCATATTCATATTGTTGTTATATTAAAAATATTAATGATTTATAATCTTTTTTTAACTTTTACGTTCTCAAATTACTATTTTTCGGGATAAATATTGTAAAATCGCGACAAAAATGCTAAAAATTCGGGACGTATGGTCAACTTATTTACAACCTCTTCCGGGTGTGCGGTCATGCGTTTGTTTTCATTGCTGTGAATGGGAGCAACGGCTTCCACGTGGCCGCATGTCCAGGTGCTAATTAAAGGTATATCATCTTTACTTTGAAGATGGTAACCAGGTATCCATTCAAGCGCAAAACACAGCCTCTGAATTGATGTGCAAGAGCGAACGTACACATTAACCTTCACGAAGGTGCACCTGTTTATAATCTGAGAATGTGGCGGATCGCTTTTTGATAGTATGTTTAAGTTTGCCATTTACAGAAGCCGTAATTTACAATTAATCACGTAACAATACAGTGTTATTTGAAAATCTGTTTAGTTACTTCTTCAGATTTGGTAACATTAAATGTACTCGTCTGTTAAACATTCTTTAAAAGTTTATTGTTTTAGTGCAACTTAATATACACCTACACCTTAGAAAATTCATTTCTTTATCTTTCAGTAATTATTACAAACCACTCAATTTGCGATGGAATGGATGGCACTACATAGGATCTGCTCCCTTGATTGGATTCTCAGTCACTTGGTTTGTACACTCAGGTTTCATTCAAACATTTTTAATTATATATTTTTTATTTAAAGCACTTATTTATATGTTACATCTAATTTGAGAGGAAATGCAAATCCATATATATGTTTTCTTCTTATTTCTAAGTCACATATTAGTATTCATATATATATATATAAATTATATAGTCATATTTAATAAATAATTATGTATTTTAATAATTAATTTCAAAATAAATATTATAACAAAGCATGTGTGGAGAACTGAACAGGTCCATAACAGCAGTAAAATCTAACAATATTTGGCAATTATTACAGAAATGAATGATCATTCTTTTATATGCTTACATTAGTAATACTGGTATTGCAATCGCAATCAGAAGTGGAGGGACGAAAGTTCTTGATTTTCAGTTCCAATTCAGGATCCTTCTCCAGATGCTTCACCTGTATATGTTTGTTGGTGCAACCAATGTACGGACATCTGATGTTGCCCTTCTTCTTGGTCTGGATATACTTTATGATCACGCTGTACTCATAGATGTGCTTGCAGACAGTGTTAATGCATGGATTGATCACCTGTTTTTTAGATATGGGATCAATGGGTACTGTGAATGCAGTGGTGCAGATCAAGGAGTCATCACAATCATCTGGCTTTTTTGTCTTCTGTCCAGGATCAATGATTCCCTCGATAGCCTTCCAGATTTGATGCTCGGTGAAACTTGTTGACAAGTTGACATCCTTCAAATACTTGAGGTACATGTCTCTGACATCGACAGTATTCAATCCTTCTTTATTATCAAAGTATTCTGCAGTCTGTTCCAAAGCGATTTGAGACATCTCATACTCTTTTTCTGCATCGCAGAACGACTTTGTTATGTTCTGCATCTTCTCGATGTTGTCCTCCTCGTTATCATCATCGTATTCATTGACTAAATTGCTGCTAGTACGTAGAGAATCCAAGCAGTCATTCAACATCTTCTCGTGTTTATCGCTGAATACATCGGAGTCCAACATATTTATCACTTTTCGTTGACTTTGCACTTGCTGTTATTAATAAATTTTTGAGAGAAAGAAGGGCCAGACCGGACGTCACAGATCTTCAATTTCTATAAACAGGGATGCAAGTTACGCAAATATTGATTCTTTTTTATGATTCGGGGTGCTGTTCGTAGAGGTCTCTGGGGGGTGAGTGTAAGAAAACGCAGTAATTCCATTAAATATATAGTATTATATTTTAAACAATAATGTTTACGAATCTACGCCTACAACACATTATCAACATTTTCAAATATTTAAAATTTTAGCGCAATTTCTAGTTATGAATGGACATTACTCGACATTTAACATAACCTATTCTTTGTAAACATAACCATTCAATTGCGATATTACGCGAAACAACTATTATAATGAGTGAAATTAATCAGAAAGAATACCTGAAAAGGTATTTATCCAAGAATGATAAGAAAGAGAAGAAAAGCAAGCGCAGGAAGAAGCCCAAAGCTGTTACAAGCAGGTAGAGCTCACAGTATGTTCACTTTATCAGTACCATAGTAATTTGTTATTGTTGTTTCAACAGGGTCAAGATAATAGATGATGATTTGGATAGTCAGATTTTCACTGAAGCTGTGCAGGATGATCTTCAGGAAGCAGAAGATGCTCCTCAGATTGTTTCAATCATTGATGATAGACCAGCCGAGTTAAGGACTGATGTATTCTTAAGCAGCACTTTCAAGCCAATCACAATTGTCAAAGAGGAAATTAACAGTGATACAGAGACTTGCAATGGAAATGACTACAGTCCATCAAGAGTTAAAGAGGAGAGGAATACTGAAAATGATTATATTAGAGAGTTTAAATATGATAGTGTGAAGGATGAGAATGAGGAGGGAAGGCACAGAAATGGTGACATGAGTCCTCCAAGGAAAAGTGATTATAGTCCATCTAGGAGGAATGATGATACCAGTCCACCAAGGAAGCAAAGAAAAGATGATGACCACAGTCCTCCCAGAAGGAATAAATATAATGATAATAGTCCACCAAGGCAACCCAGAAAATATGATGACCATAGTCCTCCTAGAAGGAACAGATTTGATGATAAAAGTCCGCCTAGAAGGAACAGGAGCGGAGTCAACAATTCACCGAGAAAGATAAAAACTGAAGATACTAGTCCGCCTAGAAGAAATAGAAAAGATGACTCCAGCCCGCCGAGGAGGAATAGAAATGGCGACGGTGGTGGTTCCAGAAATGCAGAGAAACAAAGAAACGATGATTGTAGTCCGCCTAGAAGGAATAGAAAAGATGATAACAGTCCACCAAGAAGAAAGAGAGGAGGCGATGTTAGTCCGCCGAGACGAAACAAGGATGACGAAAGTCCAGCAAGGAGAAATAGAGGAAGAGGTGACAGTCCACCTCGGCGAAATCGTAGAGACAGTCCGAACAGACACCATAGAAAAGATGAAAGAAACGGTCCTTTTAGAGAAGAAGTAGTTATAAAGAAAGAAAGGAATTTTGAACGAACAAAATCCACTGAATCCAAAAGGAAGAGCAGATGGGCGAGCGATGCGGAGCCGAGCAAAATGACGAAAACTCTCGACGGTAAAAATGCCGGTCTTCAGAACGCTAAGCTTCTGGCCGAGGAAACGCTGATGATGAAGAAACGCGAAGAGGAGCTTTTCAAAAGTATTTCGGAGGATGTGTCCGGGGCCAACGCTCCGACGGTGATGAGGAATAGGAAAACGGGAAAAATTAGAGATGTTGAGGAGGAGAACGCGGAGAAACAGGAGAAGGAAAACAGGGAGGCTCTCGTCAAAGAGAAGTATGCGAGATGGGGTAAAGGTTGCAAGCAAACGGACGATTACAACGAGAAGCTGCAGCAGGATGCCTATGAGATGAACAAACCTATGGCAAGGTACGCGGACGACGAAGATTTGGAGAAATACAAGAGAGATCAAGAACGTGAAGGAGACCCGATGTTGGCGCACACCAAGAAGAAAAAGAAGGAGATTGACGATAAATTAGGAATACCTTGTGAGTTGATGTTTATATTGAAACTCAATTCAATTCTAATTACATTATTTCTGTTACAGCAAAACCAGAATACATGGGTTCTTTCATGCCCAACAGATTCGGAATTCGACCTGGGCACAGATGGGACGGCGTGGACCGATCCAATGGATACGAGAAGAAATTATTTGAAATTCAGAATGCGAGACGGGCGGAACGACACGAATGGCAGCAGTGGAACACCGAAGATATGTGAATCACATTTACCATTTTCAGTGTTGAATTTAACTTCTTCATCCAGAATTAATATAGGAAATTTAATTATATCTATATGATTTAAACGGATTTACAATTGTATAAATGAGTTATGACAGTTTTCAATATCAATTGATTTTGTAAATAATATTTGTGATTAAAAAACAATAATTGTATCACAATGGAAATAGAATAATTTGTTTACAAAATATATTTTTTATTGTTACAAATTATGTAAATAAACAATAACAAACAGTATGCAATACAATTGTATTGGGTAAATGTAATATTGTTTCGCATAAGTACACATGTTTACTGTTTTTATTTCATAATTACTATAAACTTTTAAGTAGAAATTAAATGTTATTTGTTACGATCACATTGATTTATATACATTTTGTTCAGTACAACATACGAAGGATGAAACTGTCTGCACACAGTAGTTTACACACACACAAGTTGATTTAAATCTATATTCAAATGACCTCATTTCTTCTTGACGGTTTTATCAGTTCAAAGAGATCTACAACCATCTTTACGTCTTATCTAGGGCTGTTGCTACGTTGACTCATTCGTTTGAATCGATTCCTAGCGAAACCTTCAGACCGGTCTCCAATAGTTCAAGGTCTTAAGTTAACTTTCCGACTGACACCGATCATCTGCTCCATTTCAACACCTTCAATTAATATCATGTAATATTATAAGCTTTTACGCAAAGAAATCTAATCAATATTATAGTTACAAATTTACTGATTTCAACCTGGTTTTTTTGTTGCTGTTAGGATCAAATATGTGTCAATTTATGTATCAAAAACATTAAACGTCCAACTTTTGTACAATTCAATTGAATTAAGGAAAATATGCTCAAAATCAGTAAATAGTTATTATGAAATTAGTATAATTTGATTTAAAGTGAATGCAAAACATTAAAAATCAACAGTTAAAAAAATTAAGGAACATTAAATTTAAGAAGGTTTAAATGAAATGTAAATAAAACGTTTCGTTATCAAAACGCAGTGATGAGAAAGTGCAATCAAGCGAAATGCTAATCTGAAACTTAAAATAATAAATTATGTTGAAAAGTATCATAAGTATTAGCAAATAAGACAAATATTTTTGTTTATATACTGCAATGCAGATTGGGGAGGTGACTCATGAAATATGAAGGAAATATCCAAGTGTAAGCTGAATAAAATTGTACGAATTCACGTTGTTTTCACTACAAAAGTATAAGACATTTTTATTCTCTAATTTAGCTTGTTACTACTGTATTTATTCAGTATAGATATTTTGCTATAAAAAAGACAAGGTGGATAAAATTGAATTACGTTATAATTAGGCTTATTTTATCTCAAAGATTATTGCAAAGATAAAGAAAATTCTAAATATATCAGGACAGTATTGAAATTTTAATTTTATATTATTGAACTAATCTACAAGATGAATGATGATTGTTTCAAATCTAATAATAATAAGTAATAAAAGAAAAATACATAAGTGTATAAGTTTAATATCATAGTTTAAAATCAATATTGTAAATAAGATGATCATATGATGTTATTGATAAAGATGTAGACTTAAAAATTAAGCAAAAATTATTAAGCAAATTATGGACATTTTGAAATTATTTGGTTTAATTATCGATAGATAATTCTCCCTTTCCCTTAAATTCATCTCAAAGGACTCCAATTTATCTTCTCTCTCTCCAAATTTTGTATCCCTCGAAATCCAGTTACCCTTCACAAATATAAGTATACCAGTCTAACCCTATTTCAGTATCTATTATCCCTATAATTATGTCCCTTTCCTCTCCAAGACCAATGGTCGATAGATAGTTGTTTTTAATATTATTATGTTTGGTTTTATAACTATAGAATTATATTTTGTTTTTAAAACTGGCCAATAAATTAAATTATTATTGGTTTTTAACTATTTCATTCAATTAATAACTTGATATAATTAAAGGCAAATACTTGAATTTCGCTAAATATGATTTGTTTAACTATTTTATTTTTCAAATACGAGGTAAATTCAATCTAGAAATGTATAATAAAAATGAAAGCAATCAATAATAGATGAATAATAAGGAAATGTTAAATTTTATAGATTTGTTTAAATAAATAGAAATACAATGTATTAATATTTTACATAAATGTTGAAAATAAGAAAATAAACTGATTACGTCTCTGTAGCAAATGGATATTTTTAGTTTGCAGTTTATTGTGGGACTGGAGAAGCCATTAAGTTCGTTCAGCTGAAATTAAGATTGAATTGTTTATGTGTAAATGCTTGAGAATGGAAAATAAAATTAATTGCTGCGTTGCGAACTGGTAGAAACCAAGAACGAAGGAAACGTGCGTAGAGTTAGGTTTTAAAAATTATTAATTTAATATTGGGAACACTGTTTGCGTTTCATGTATATTATGTTTTCAGCAGTTAGATTACAGTTGGGGCCGCGGTACATTGGTTGCTTTATGTTTAGGTATACATGATGTAAGGGATGCATAGGAGGGTCGAAGATTTTCGAAATCTTGAAAATGGCGCCAATTTTAGTTTGAGCTATGCTCGCATGAGCGCGTTGTTGTAACGACTCAGGAGTTTACATAGCTAGACAAGGCCAAACCTGAAAAACTAAACGACGTGTGGCAGCAACAGTACGTGCATCCAACCAAGTGGCCCCCCTTTTTCGTCGCGTCATTTCTCTAGCTTGGCAGCATTTGTTGGCGTCAGCCCTGTTTTTCACAAAAATTAAATGTTTCCCTAAAATTACATGTACGAACTGACAAATTCAAAAAGGTAATTCACATTTTCTCTGAATTAATGCGTATACAGCCGTTACATAAGGCGTGCAGCCGTAACAGGGCCTTTCGATGCACGTTCAGGCCGTTCCCATCCCGTTGCCGACATTTTCGTCGTCCGGGAATTCCTGCGACGCCGCTCCATCACAAAGATAGGCATTTTGCGTGTAGCACGTTAGGAGGGAATTTCTTCCAAGTCTAGGGGAACTTTTTATTTTAACTAAAATCATTGCCACAATAATTTTTGATGTACTTCACCACTTTGCGAAATCCCCGCAAAACAAAACAAACCACCGATCTCAAAGCAGTGATGTAACATTAACATATTAATTATTATTGTGTATGCAACATCAGGAGAAACAACATGTCTCCCTCAAACATTCACAACACCCAGACTTCATCATTATCATCACAAAACGAAATGATGATTGCTGTGGTAAATTCATTAGCTTAAATCATTTAGGCCTGTCCCAAAGATGTGCAGTTAAAAACTATAATTAACCTAAAACATTTCTTTTGGTTTCAGTATGCACAATTCCCAGGAGGAGTCGAGCAGTCCCATCTGCTTGATATGCAATGGGAAACTCACAAACAGAAGTGCACTCAGGATCTTCGAAGGAGATGTAAGTAACTAACCTAACATAAATAATTACAGTAATAACAAATTATTCTCCTTCACAGACCCAAACTTGTTCATCCAGACCATTGAGTTTCATTATTGCTCAAGTCTTGGGACAAGATATAAATGCGGAGACTGTTCATTCCCCACTGATATGCAGGAAGTGCTTCAAATCCTTCGATGAGATTGATGAGATGGAGAGTCGGCTGATTGATGTTAAACTCAATCTGGTGAACAACTACAAGAAGTCCATGGCTAAGCACAAGATCAGTGAAAATGTTATGTGCATAATTGAGGAAGTTGATCACAAGTTGGAAGATGAGGATGTGGGGAAGGTTGAGGAGGAGGTGTTGGAGGAACAGGAGATGGAAGAGATTCGTATGCCAAAGACCATTTTGAATATTCCATCTTCAGATGATGAAGGACAGGTATGTTATTGTTATTTTTTTGTATTTATTAATTATTACCTAAATCACTTAAATTTGTGACAGATGTCATAACAATGTCACACTGTCAACCTGTAATTAAGCATATTTAAATTTTCTTTGATAAACAATGGTAACTTTAATTAAAATCAATTCAATAATGGGGAATTTAGAGTACTTATTAATTATTGTATGTTGGATTTTTGGAAATTTTAAAATGTCATTAAGGAGAAGTTCTGAATGGAAGGTATAAATAGGTACTATTGTGTGAGAGGTTCAAAGCATGGGCTCTAGTATACCTGTAATTTCAATAGGAAGTTTCAGGTAGAAATTCCTTGAAGCAAATGGAAAAATTAAATATACTAAAATTTATTAATAATAATAATATTTCTTTCAACAACAACCATAAGAAAAATACGATTTAAATATAATGGCAAAACAAAGAAAATATAATTATTGCTGCAAAGGACAATATTCATACAATAGTAGATGAAACATAGTATATCAAAGTTATTTTTCAGTAATGAAGAAAATTGTTTGTTTTCAAAGGGTGGTTATTTGGGGGCTTTGTTTTAGTATACATAAATGTATATATTTATATTGAGTGTTGTGATGTAATTGCTTCAATGCATGTTTGGAGACTATCAAGTAATGGTAGTATACAAATCTAGTCAGCTTTGAGTTTCAATACAAAATTGACGTTTTGAAGTTTTGTTTTGCCCTATTTATGATGCAGGGATGCAGGTGTCATGAAACAAAAGAAAATGAGAAAAAAAAATGGTTGTTACTGGTGAGAATTGTAGTAATTTATCTGTTTGTTGTTTGATTTAGGAGGATGAGATACAGACTGTTATGAAGAAACCCACGTTGCACACCATGGAGGAAATTGAGATGGAATTGGTGAAGATGCACGGAGGAATCGAGAAGCAAGAGGTTGATATGGGAGAAGAGATGGAGGAAGAACAGGAGTTATATCATTTCAAGAATGACGACGGGGAGGTGGAAATCCACGGACACATCGGCATCGATCACGACGAAGAACAGTCGCAGGATAACACCGAAGCTTTGCTGGAAGCTGCGGCGATATCCGAAAAACAGCTCGGAAAAGAGATTAAAATAGAAGCGAACATCGACGATGATCGACCCAACATATTGAAGAGAAAGAATATAAATATTTTGGTAAACAAGAAGGAGCCTCCGCTGAAGAAAATCAAGGAGGAGGTTGTACAGGAAGACGTAAGTTTTAACTATTTCATCCAGAATAACGTCATGGTAATTCTATTTGATTTAGATGGTGACTAGGGAAGGTGATTTGTATACTTGTATGCTGTGCGAGGGCGATGAAACGGTCTGCGGCGAGGCCAAAGCCATTACGCAACACATTAAAGTCGCGCACGACGCTCGCATCTACATTTGCGACGTGTGCGGAGATGACTTCAAGAAACGGACTGATCTATCTCTTCATCTTGACGAGCATGTGGCCACCGAGGAGGGAGACTTTCAATGTGAAGTCTGCAACCGTATTTTTAGTAATTTGCGGTTATTCCGTATCCACAAACGTATGCACTACCCACAAAATAAGGCATGGGCTTGCGATAGATGTGGTAAAAAATATAGGTAATTATCTTTATACTTTGTAACACAAATATTATGCTCGAATCTTTGAAAATGATTCAAAGCAAAAACTTTTGGCTTCGTTGAATTTAATATGATTTATTGTTGTTTTCAGTTCTAAAAATTTGCTGGAGGAACATATGAACACCCACACAGGTCTAAGACCCTACATTTGCCAATTGTGCGGCAAGGACTTTGCTTCGAAATATACGTTCAAAGCGCACGAAAAAACACATGAAGTTAGACCACGACCATTCCAGTGCCAACAGTGTCACAAGTCTTTCTTGAGTCAACAGAATTTGACGCAGCACGAGCGTACCCATACCGGAATTAAAGAATTTTCGTGTCACCTTTGTGGTAAGTCAAATGATACATTACAATTCATATGTGAAACAGAATATATACGAGTGAGACTCGTGGTCAGGTATTTCAGCCAAAACTGAATATCACTATCGTGGTACATAGGTCGGTCCAAAGCTATATTTACAACATCTTTCTTGTTTACCGATGATTTGTTTGCAATTATTTATTAAATATCTTGCATTTATTAATGAATTAAACTAATTGTAACTTACACATTTGCCGAACCGTGGTTAATATTAGTTTTCTTATTTTCTTTCAGATAAGCAATTCGGTTCTGCACATAATTTAGAGGTTCATTCTATTGTACATACTGGATATAAGCCGTTCATTTGTGGATTATGCGGAAAGGCGTTTGCTCGGAAAGCTGAAATTCGTGATCATGAGAGAACTCACACCGGTGAAAGGCCGTACCAATGTGAATTTTGTGGTGCGACATTCAGCCAACGTTCAAATCTTCAGTCCCACAAGAGGGCAACGCATTACGACGACAAACGTTACAAGTGCGACATTTGTGGTAAAGGTTTCAAAAGGAGACGGTTGCTCGATTACCACACCAAAGCCGCCCACACCGGAGAGAGACCATTCAAATGCAACGTATGCGATGCTACTTTCGTATATCCCGAACATTTCAAGAAGCATCGCAGGATCCACACAGGAGACAAACCGTTCCTGTGTGAAGTCTGCGGCAAGGCCTTTAACAGTAGAGATAACAGAAATGCTCATAGATTTGTTCATTCCGATAAGAAACCATATGAGTGTTTGGTTTGCGGCTCTGGATTCATGAGGAAGCCGTTGCTGTATCAGCACATGCAATCGCAAGGCCATTTGAACGACACCATCGTCGTCAATCAGCCTCGTCTAACTACAGATGATGATCAGATCATCACGGTAAGTGCAGTTATTATTTTTAAGCACTATTCTTTATTAATTGATTTTTTTTTTGAAATAGGTTAATGTGAACGGTGAGATGGAGATCGTTGAAGGCGATGTTAGCAGGTTGGAGACAATCGAAGAAGAAAACACTCAGCAGGAGGATAGTAAGGTTTACATTTCCGAACATGCCATGCTGGTGGACGGTTCTAAAGTATTGGAGTCTGAAGGTACTTTGATATTGGGTGATAATGGAGACGAAGCCGAACACATCATCATTGATAGTCAAGTAAGTTGCAACCTGTTAATATAAAAACAAAATAGTTTATTAACTTCTCTGAATCAATTTTTATAGCAAATTCAGTTTGCCGAAGAGGGCGATATGGTGGGCGAAGACGGTGAGCACATATTGACCACCACTGAAGACTACGAGAGTCTTCTAACTGAAGAAGCAATTGCGAACGGTCAGACGCAAATCATTCAGACGAAAGATGGTCCCATCCAGCTGGTGGCTGTCAGGATTCCTAACGAGAAGGGCGAGGAGGAAGATGCTTGGATTAAAATATTACCAAACGAAGTGGTCGAAGAATGATTTGTTGGAACTTCGTTTGGATTCGTGTGGATGTATATGTATGCAAGTCCCGGCATTTGAGAGAAATGACAAAAGGCAAAAATTATTTTCAAGTTGTTTTGCCGGCATAAACTAGTTGAATTATTTAAAAGATGCGTTTTGTTTATTTCCTATCGATTAACGTAGCCTAAGATATTTTTCTCGTTTTTTTTTTTCATTTTTTGTATATAAGAAGCAAAAAAAAAATTAATAAAATATAGTTTAGTGTACTTCATTTGTATTATACAATTTAAGTGATTATGTGATGTTTTCATTGTTTTTTTCTCTGCGGGAATAGTAATGAGTGAATGGGAATGGCAACAAACAAACATGTGTATTAGAAATGGAAACGCTTGTAAGGAAATAATAACAGAGAAGGCAGTTAATTATATTGTTTTTATTATATTGGACTAGTATTTTTATCATATAAATAGAGATTATAACATATATACAAAGAAACGAACAGTTAACAAGAAATATTAATATGTAATGTTTATAATAATCTTTGTTTTTTTTTCTTCTCTTTTTGGCATAATCATTTTTTGCTGTAGTTTACGTTCACTTCTCCTTCTTTACAAGTATATACACACAATGTACAGTATATTACAATCGTTCGGTTGCCGCGTATCCTATATTCTGTGACGTTTTGACTCATTTTGTTGTTATCTTTTTTTTATGTTTGATATAAATTATTACGTTACAAATATTTTCGATTTCTATTCTATCTCTTCGGCTCTCTAACTCTGAAGATAGTTCTTGTAATAATGCGCGATGAATCCCATGGTCGATACCAGCAAACTGCAACTTACGACACTTGTGCTGCTGTTCTCTGCAAGTGAAAAAGAGTAAATAGTTATGAGCTATTATTTTCATATATATATATATATTATATACACAGACACACTCAACACACACCATGTTCCAGATGTAAATGATAATGCAATAGGAATAAAGAGAGGATGTGGGTGACAACAAAGAAAATAACTGTGTACTACTAACATAACATTTGTGTTAACATATATTTTCTATTTTTAAAGTATTTTGATTTCAAGGAGCTTATATTTTGAAATAAATATTTTCCAAAGAAACGAATTTCTCTGCATTCGTTGTTCTTATTTATATACGTTGGAAAGATGAAAAGTCAACATTATTTTCAGATTGCCAAGAATTGCTTTGATTGCTGACATTGAGAGAACGTCACTTAAAGTGCACAGTGCATTTACATTTTTGTTTAACTAATTTTATATACAAGAAACACAGTTATTGGCTTCAGACTCTAAACAAATCGGACAACGAACATTCACTATATATTTGCTCGCACAACAAACATTCGGATAACGAACAACTTACATACTGATTGACGTTACTTTTGACAGAAAAACGATGGTGTTCATATGAAGCTTAAGACTCGTTAAATCGAACAATTCGGATAGCGAACATCAAATTCGATTACCTACTGTTATTTCTCGATACAAATGAATAATTGTCTAAGAAGCTTTATCAACTTGCATTTGAATATTTTACTTAATTGTTAAAATTGCTGTAATATTAAATTTTGATATCAATAATTACGAACCAAAATATTGAACTTTGATAACTGATTAAATTAATACGTCTGTTGCTTAGATAGGAATAGCCGTATTTCAGAATGTAAGCTTATAAATAGTCCAGACAATATGTAATTGATTTCTCTATATAGAAGCCAAAATATTTACACGCAAGCTTATCTAATTGCTAGGTGCAATAGGTTCACTGAACACTCAGAACAAAGTAAAACAGAACATGTACAAAATGTACTGAGTACAGAACATGTACAAAACATAGTACCAGAATGTACTGAGTACAGAACATGTACAAAACACAGTACAAGAATATACTGAATACAGAACATGTACAAAACACAGTACAAGAATATACTGAATACAGAACATGTGCAAACACAGTACAAGAACATACATACCTAACAAAACAACTTGTCTTTTATAGAAATATACCTATGGATTAATACAACAAATTAAATTAAGTATTATCAAATACGGTAACTGCTGTAAACCACATGTTCTATTGGGTGACTGTTCGCTGTTCTGTTTTTACTTGTTCTTAGTAGCGCACGCTGTTTACTTTCCAAGTTATTTGCATCAAGCGATTAAATAAGTTTGCGAGCGGAAATCGTTTTTCGTCGGAAATTTACGAGCAATTTACCGAAAATTAAAATTAACCAGGGCCGCCAATAAAAAAGCCTGTTTCGCGATTTTACGCGTAAACAAAGTGAAGACTGTTTAATTTAATTAATAGAACTGAAAGAGAAAAATAACACGTACAAAAGCGGGATTTCTGCGCGTTTTTTTGGAAGCGCCGATCGTATCAAATATCGTTTATATTGTGTATAAACACTTGTATTATATTATTATGGGACGTAAAGGTAATTTAAAGACAAAAAAAAAACTCATAGATGTTAGGTCGTAATAGCAAAGTACCTGGTTCGGTGGCATTCGTGGGAGTCTTGAAATAATAATCATAAGAATCATTGTAATGTTTGCTTATAAATTCGTATGATGATGTTGCCCCCAGAATTCCTAAAGTAAATTGAGCAGCGTGATTTATGTATGTTGATGCATGATTGATGAACGAAAAGATTGCTGATTGACTTACCTGGAAGGAACAAGAACTTTGTGGTTCTCTTGTAGGTCGTGCCTGGAATGGAAATATCGCAGACGAAGGTGATGGGGTCGATCGTGCTTTGTGTGCCGTAGGTCTTCGAGAATGTTACGTTGTAGACGTCGTTCTCGTCCTTCTCGAAGCTCGCATCTTCCTCATCCTCATCGTAGTCCGCGTTCAAATCCATTATTTGACTGCTCAGGGTTTCGTTGCTGTTGTCCTGATTCTCTAAACTGTCCGTTCTGATCGTCAAAAGTTAGTTATTAAAATCTCGATGTCAAAGTCTTCAATCTTCAAACTTACGAATTTAAAATGTACAGATTCATCACAGGTTTCGGGTACACTCCGTAAGCAGAACACAACACCGTGTTCGATTCTTCCAAATTGATTAACATAAAGTCCTTTGCCGGCTCTACAAAAAGAAAAAACAATCAAAATCAATGACAATTTATTAATTAATCTGCTTCACAACAACTCGAAATTTAATTATCTTTATAATCATTAAGCACGTAGCTTAGTGAGAAAATAATATTTCTTTAAAAATGATACCAAAGTCGATTCAAAATATATTCAGAATCAACTACACAAACATTGAGATATCAAGTAATTTTAAATTAAGAATTATATTTTCATTTCTTCAAATTTGACAGCGAATTGCAGCCAAACGGTTTAAGACACAGCAATAAATTGATATGCGTTACATTCCCCAACTATCCTAGTTTCATATACATCTTTTGGATCCAGTCTATCTCTTATAGTTTTTGAGAAAATCGTTAAAATGTGAAGACACTGCTTTTACGCATGTTCATTTTTAATTTGTTCAACTTTGACAGCGAATTGCAGCCAAACGGTTTAAGACACAGCCATACACAGATATGCATTACATTCCATATCTATCCTAGTTTCACATACATCTTTTGGATCCATTCTATCTCTTATAGTTTTCGAGAAAATCGCTATAATGTGAAAACACGACCGATCATTTTTCATTTCTTCAACTTTGTAAAATTATTAAATATTTTGTGAATAAAATGAAATAGAATAATAGAAATTTCATAAAAGGACTTTTTTTATAAATTAATTGTGTACTTTAGATAATGTTTACTGAACATTGGGTCAATTAGTCAAATCAATTAGTTATCTTTCTTTGGATTAATGGACTATTCAAGAAGAAATGTTGTGAAATGGACGGACCAGAAGTTAGATATAAAATTAAATGTTTACGTTGTCTATTCTCATAATGCAATAGTAATTAATAACAATTTGTAATCAGTTGGAAGGAAAGTACCAATAATAAATGAAGCAAAGAAATGCATATTGGTGTCAGTAGAAAAATATAAACGGAACTTTAAGTTGAACGAAAACTTTCGTAATCTGAACGTAACGTGTAATCTGTGAGCAGAGATAACAATTATTTATTGATATGCGACTCTGGCTCGATCACTTATTGAGACAAATTGAATTGAAGCGCCGCACAGATAAGAAATGTACCGTCTGGCAATTTGTACATCTCTTATTTCCCCCTTACTTATTTTTTTTTTCAAATGAAGAAGCAGCACGAGCCAGATCGTCACACTGCGATGCACCCGAACAAACACCGCACTCAAGTCAAGTTTCACAACAGGCGAAGAAACAGAGTAGAAAACGTAGAAAGAAACGGAAACCGATAAGCCGGTATTAAATGATTCATTCGAAAGAGCCGAAAAATGGTGCTCACCGTAAATGGTCATCGGTTTCGTGGAAGTATCCTCGTTGTAGAAACTCGTTACTTTGCACGTGTAATTCCCCGTCAGGTCTTTGGTGATGTTCCTGATCTTGAGGGCTCTGTACATGGTGATCGGGTCCGTGGACGCGACGTATCCAAGATCCAGATGGTTCTTGAGGAAACCCATCGCTGCAGGTTTTGTTCGTGTCGGGATCCACTGGTAGATTTGCTCGTTGTTCATTTCGCTGTTGCTGAAGAACCATTTCACCTCGAGACCGCTCTCGTCTCCCTTCACGTAGTAGTCGCAGTCGAGGATGAGTTCTCCGCTGTACCCGAACTCTATCGTCGATGGTACTTTGAAGTTGACAATCTTCAGTTCACCTGAAACTGAATTTAAAATATAGAATTTTAGTCCTCTAATTAAGACTTTTTATTAGGGAATTAATTATATCTTTTTATAATTTAAGAAATACGAAAGAGCATTTGAAAATGAAGAATTTGAGCATCTTCTTATAAAAAGTAAATTACGAAATAGATTAATTTTGTGAGACTTTTCTCAACTTTCCAAACTACATGCATAATTCTAGCTGCTCGTAATAACTTAGAAAGCGGAACTGCGCCATTTACAACAAAAAGCAAACAGTTCTTTGAAACTTTCGGTAATTCGTTGTAAGCGTAGACAAATCTACTTTAAACGTGTATTACGACAATGATAAATGTCTCAAGTTGCAAAAGCTTTGTGCAGTACGCAAACATATGAAATTTAATGAATCCGTCTGAGTTTCTGCTCCTGTTAACAACAATAATTGCAACAATTTGTGTTACACTCCGCTGCTCGTATAACTGTGGGGCAGCAGCAGCAGCAACAACAACAACAAAGAGAACCCGACTGTGCGTGCGTGCTTGTATTTCTGCGAAAGTCAATCCCATAAAGCACACACAAACGCGCTGGAATTCGCTGCAAAATAATTTGGACTTAAACATTTGTGATGTGTGTGAGAGAGCTGCATTAACTGTATATTAAATATGTACCCTTTTGCACTAACATCCGGTTTAATACGTATATATATATTAAATTTCCGGCATATATCACGGTTCGTGGTCAGCACAACCTTTTGTTGAGCGTTTCACCCTTTAAATTCCCATACAATGCGATCATCGAATGCGCTTTTCATTTTTTTTTTGTTATTTTGTTTCTCTTTGTTTCGTGTTTCGTTTGTTCGAAATGTAATTTCCAGTTGCGTTCAGTTACATTTTTGTGTATCATAAACTATACCGTTTTCATGCGCACAAAAAAATCGAGCTAATTGTGAAAAAACAATGAAATTAATTATGGATAAAAGTTGATTGTTTCAGTTTTACTTTATATGAAAAAAAAACTGTTTAGGTGACAGTTGTATTTAATAAAATCATAAAAAAAATCATAAAATCATAAAAATATTTAAAAGTGATTAATATAATATTAAAAAAAAGAGAAAATCTAAGCAGCATTGGAAATGATTTTTGTGTATATTTTGTTATTGCATTAAGTTTTTGTAATTATTGTTGCAATATTATTGAAGAAATAACGAAACTTCGACTTTAAGTAATGTACTATTTCCTGAAAAGGGTCTTAAAGTAAATATTTTTTTTAAAATTTCTTCTAATTTATTTACATTATAGTCTTTTTCCAAGAATAAATGGCTAAAAATATCATTTTTGCAACTAAAATAAGCAATGAATCAAAGAAACTAATCACATTTTTCTATTCATAACAAAATTAAATTAGTCACATCATAAATTGTATAAAAATATCATACATTTTAGCGGTTTTGTATTATTGTTTTGATTTTAAAAAAATGTTTGAAAGGAAACCGAAATACGCTTCTTTCAATAAACTGGTTTTATTGTTTGCTTTTTTCATGATTCATTGTAAATATCATATATTTGATAACATTGAATTATATAAACAAACTTTTGCTGTTCAGATTTGGTTGCGGTTTCAAATTTCAGCAAACAAATTTCGTAACAATCGCATATTGCGTTGCAAACAGAAGAAAATAGAATATTTCGAAAGGAAGAGAAAGAGTTGAAAAACTAAAATAACAACAACAAACGCACAGTGTCAGGCTCTGATTAATATGTATATATGTTCGTCCTAAATGATATTAAGTTACCAGGAATGATATAAGTTCTTTATATGATTGACGTTCATCCGCTGAGCGTCCACAATAATTCTTCAACGTAATATAAAAATCAGCTATTTTACTGTTATTTTTCTTGAAGAATTATTGTAAATTTAACAACATATAATAATGTACATGAAAATTTAGTAGAAAATTTACTTTTTTTATGTATGTATTTTATGGTGAAAGAAAACGAATACCTCCCTTTACGTTCCACGAAACTTTGCCGCAAATCGAAAAGCCGTATAAGGAATCAATAATTGCGCTTGCGCAATATTGGCAACATGTAGATATGCCGTTATAGCGAAACATTTTATGCCGTAAATCCTTAATTGAAGAGGGCCGTTATAGCGAAATGCCGTATAAAGAGCGGCCGTATAGCGAGGTATTATGGTTGATAATTTTTGTTACGTTTATTGACTCTTCGAAAAACATGATTTCTCATCTTCAGTTTGTTCCTGCACTGTGTTTTCTCATTGTTCTGTCTATTCGATGTTCTTTACGATATTTCGTCTAAAAATCTAATTATAACTTTAATTCAACTCCACAATATAGAGCATAAAAATGGACGTTAACAAATATCGTTTGCAGTAAAACTGTAAACATACATGTTGGATCGTGGATCAAAAAGGTTGAAAAACGCTGCTTTAGAGCTATGATTGATCGTTGAACAGATTAAAGCATGAATAAGTACGGTTTTATGAAAGAGCTAGTCTATTAATTAATTATTTTGATTTAAGAAGAAGTTAATATCAGATAAGATCGGTATGAATATGAATGCTTACCATTATAAAGTGCATCGCGCTTTTTAGCGGATTTTCAGTGCGAATAAACGCTTATAAATTGCAGCTTCATAAATCAGTTTATGTAGAAGCATTCAGTCAGTATTAATCACAATTTCTTTTTATTAAAAATTGAATAGGATGTTTAAAATATAGTAAACCAGGAAACTGTTAAACTAATAGTTAAGTATAGTATAGTTAAAGTCAATATTATAAGTAGATCATTATAAAAATATGCACTAAATATATCAAGAATTTACTAATTTCTGCAGAGATCACGTGCATAATTTGAATATAGAAACCAAGAGATAAATACTATGATTATGAACCTTCAATTAATTATGTATACGTAACTATAGCAACAATTGTTTAAGAGTAAAAAGTGAAACAGGAAGGTTAATAGACACGTTGATAGACAGTAGGAGAAAGTGACGTAAAGTGAAGTTCGATAATTGACACTGTATGTTTGACAACCACGTTGCTTGTCTTGCTTGTATTCTTGAAGCATGAAAACTTAGTTCTTTTATAACCACGTGCATATGAAGCTGCATGTCGTATAATAGGTGGAAAACGAATTTCAACCTAAAAAATTGTTTCCAAAAGATGATACAATGCTTCTACTGGTACGCCGGTAAATGCACATTTGTGCAGCCGTAGTGTCTAAAAAAGACCGTTTCGTTTTGGCGGCTATAGCCGTCATGTCACATAATGAACGTCACTTTGACGGATCAACGTAGTAAGTTATTAAATATGTACTTATTAATCTAAATTTATCAACAACTGTGACCACATTAATACTCTGAAGATAATTTTAAAGTATTAGTCATTCGACGAGGAATGAATTACATATATTGAAACACGAAGTAACAAAAAAGATAAACATAAAAATGCATTATATGCATCTAAAAATAAGAACAAAAAAGTGTAAATACAAAAATAAAACTAAACAGTTCGAATTAAAGGCTCGGACCGTGGAAATAAATTCGAATTTATCCGGACGCTCGGATGGCGCTCCGCCAAAAGTTTTGCACAATCTTAAATTCTAAATTGAGCAGTGAGTATGAAAGATTATTTTTGCGTTACGCGAGGTTTCCGAACACAACGATCTTTTGTATTCATTTCTTGTTTTGTTTGGTAAATATTGAATTACTTACATTGTTCTTACATTTTTTTAACGTATTGCTGGCAGAAGGAATTCAGTTAAAGCCAAAGAATTTGTGTAGTATCATTTTTTTACAATTATTATTATTGTTTGTACGTTACTTGGCAAAGGTTGCTATGTAGTTACAGATGAGCGTAAAGAAAGTCATTAAATAATAGTTCGACTGTTTCCTATTGGTTTAACGAACGTAAAATTTCTATGTTTAGCAAAAAAATGTTTCGTAATAGTTTACATGAGTTTTAAGCCATCTTTAAATCATACCTGACTGGAAGGCATTTTCAAGTTAAATACAGGGATGAGTTGACCTCTCTGCACCCCATCCTCTCTGGTGTCCC
>JAFMTC010000100.1:1661271-1715109 GCA_018845635.1 Nicrophorus orbicollis | reverse complement strand
GAAAATAACTGACTAATATACTAAGTAGTTAATCTTTTACTTTTGTGTAACGATCTCCGAACTTCATTTCGCTTGAAACATCTTCAATGAGGGGCCCACGAAGTTTTTGTATAGGGCCCTCGACACATATTGGGACCCACGAGAAAATACGGTACATAGGACCTATAAGAATCAAAATTTGATAGATTTAAGGAGACGAAAACATCCAAAAAGTTTAAAAACTAGAAAATTATTGATTCATAATAAGACTTTTTATTTAAACCAAAATTATGCTACTAAATTATACGAATGTCTGTGTAGTAATAAACCTATAGTTATGAGTGCTAAATTCTTGTAAAGCTTGAAAATTTGTTCACCCAAGATTGTATTCATTTGTATCTCCAGTGTTTTCTCAATTCAATCTTCATCTTGTTCATAAACTTGTTTTTTCAGCTAATAATTTTAAGTAAGTTTTTTCTTCTATTACGCACTTAAACTAGATTATGTTCTAAAATTAGATGATGAAATATGGTTGAAGTTGATTGACTGTTTGGCAGACAGATTTCAGAATTTAAGTAAAGTTAACATTTCTTGATGGACAGATTAATGATAAAATAATGATAATAAATGTACTGCTTCGAAAATTAGATTATTAGTAATAAATATAAGGAACTACGAACATTTTATGAACAAAAAATGATACAAATAGGGAATTTTTCATACTGAATTTGAATTTTGTGTTCTGTATTAAAAAATCACGTCTTTTGCTATTTTTTGATTTACTATTCATTTTCCACATAACTTGTTTATAATACTAATATCTTTTCAATAATATTAATACTTATTTAATGGTTTTTCATTTCAATTTATTAAGATTCTAAGATATAATTTTGAAACGTTTTGTTGGTAGATTAATCACTTATATTTCACTCAACATCAAATGATTTTCTTTTAAAACGCTTGATTACAAAACGAATTACTGTTGAGTCGAGCTATGCTTAAGTGGTTTTCTTTAGACTTTCTTATAACAAAAAAAAACTAATAACAAGAAAGTTGTGTGCATTTGCGTCTAGGTGAAATGCGACGGGTGCACCGTAAAGTCGGGTCGGAAATTCAGTCACGGCTCGGTGATTTCGCCCATCTGTTGATCTTGAAGGAGTTCCGAGCTGTGCGCCCTTCCGAAGGTTTGCGCTCCTTTCCCACTTCCGTCTACCTGGCTGGCACACGTTACACACCAGCACGTGCCGCCGGAAACATGAACTCCTACATCCGTTAACCATTCGCTCCGTATTGTTTCTAGTTGGTGGACGAAAGGGAGCAACGGAGACAAGAATGTCACCATTTAGATTACTTCGCAATTCAAACATTTTACCCTCCAATTAGAAGATACTAATGATATTCAATTAAAGAAAAGCCCGCATGGAGAGGAGAACTGTTTGACAAGGTGCTGCAAGCTTCCGCTCATTACGTACGCCTCGTTTACTCCAAACATCAATACTTAATTGAACTTTTCAAGTCTGGATGCTCAAGAGAATCGAATAAATGATGCAGAAGGAGATCCCGGTATTTCGTATTTGGGTCACACCAATAACCATATTTCTAAATTTATTTCACCTCCCGCGTCGTCTTCTCCTCCTATAAATCCCGAAGACAGGTCTAATTAAGCATCTCAAGGTCCATCATTCTTAGTTTCCCTTCAACGAAATCAATTTACAGAAACAGCGATAACAACAATAGCAATGGAACAAACAAACATACAAAAATTGCGGCGTGAATTCAGAAGCACCGGTTATTTTCGTATTCTTCCGCGTGTTATTTTCAATTTACGAAGATGATGAAGAAAAAAAAACTATTGCTGCGTTTAAATTTACTTTAAACAAAAATAGTTTCGATCGTCCTTGTCTCAGTTAGGTCTCTTGTATCCTTCTCTATCACGCACAATGCGTGTGTACACATTACTTTGTTTACTTGCTCAATGCACATATTATTAAATCACCTCTAAAATAATTTGCATTCAAATTTATTTTAAATAATTTAATAGATGAAATGTATTTGAATGCATTAAGTTTTTTGCGTCTCAGAATGCTTTTACATAGTTTCACTCTAATTATATTAAAATATTTCCAAATGAATTAAACGAAATCATTATTTTGTTGACTTTAAAAGTTTGTTTAAAGTTTTATATTTATAATAAGTTTATCTTACCTGTTGTGATGATGATGAGGAGGATAGCCGGTAGCATTTTGAATAGATTTGTTCCCATCTCGTTGTCGTTGAATTGCACTGTAGTTATAACGTATATATAGTATTGTTTATAATAAATGCACAAGTTTTAAAGTTTGTTGAAGCGAGTTTCGGTTTTCTGGCGCGAAATGACGACGCTGTTTGGACGAGAGACGGCACCAAACTGACCAAAACTAAACTATTCCTGTAGTTCAACCACCATGCATGATGATGTCCAACCATGCATGATGCATATGTCTGTTATCTTCGTCTGTACGGCATTAAATTCGATCCGTTCGTCGTTATTTCCACAAGGTGCATATGTTGTAACGAACGAGCATTGCGATACTCTATGAGTTTCACCTGAAACTCGATCATCGATTTGCTAACCGAAAATCACGGACGCGCTCTTTCCCTTTAATACCTCACACAACACATCCGATAGGTTTACGTATTTACTTGTTTAGTATAGTTTCAATGATAAATTAGTTAAAATTGAATAGTACATTTAGTACATTGAGATTGTTTTTCAAAGTTTAAAAATGTTTTATTTAAAAGTGAATTACATCTAACTGAAAACAGGTACAATTATACCACTACACACGTTTTAAAGAGTAACTATTTAGCTTCAATTAAAATGCTTAATTAATAATTTGCCTCTAATACTTTTTAAGATATAAGCAATAATGTAAAGCTCTGATTTTTTTTCGATGCTCCTTAAATATTTCTTCAAGTTTGGCTGTAAGTTTCAGTTTATAACAAACGTTATAACCATACAAAAACAGATGCTTTAAAATTGATTATTCAGCTTTAATATGAATGCTTAACTATTAATTAGTCGTTATTACTTTTCAAGATATAAGCAAAAATGTAAAGACACTGATTTCGATGCTTATTTTTCTTTCAAGTTTGACAGTGAATTACAGCCAAATGAGAAACGATAAAACTATACCAATACATATGTTGTAAAGCCTGATTATTCAGCTTTAATTTGAATGCTTAATTATTAATTTGTTGTGATTAGTTTTCGAGATATAAGCAAAAATGTGAAGACTGCTTTCTTCGATACTTAAAAAATAATTTTTCAACTTCGACAGCGAATTACAGCCAAACCACAAACGATATAATTATGCCAATACGCATGTCTTATAACCTGATTATTCAGCTTTAATTTGAATGCTTTATTGTTGGTAAGTCCTTATTAGTTTTCGAATAATAAGCAAAAATGTGAAGACACGACTTTTTCGACGCTTATAAAAATATGTTTTCAATTTTGACAGTGAATTATAGCCAAACCACAAAGGATACAACTATAACAATACACATGTTTTAAAGCATGATTATTCAGCTTTAATTTGAATGCTTAATTATTAATTTGTTGTTATTAGTTTTCGAGATATAGGCAAAACTGTGAAGACACAGCTTTCTTCGATTTTGATAGTAAATTACAGCCAAACCACAAACGATACATTTATGCCAATACGCATGTCTTAAAGTCTGATTATTCAACTTCCATTTGAGTGCTGAATTATTAATTTGTCGTTATTAGTTTTCGAGATATAAGCAAACAAATGAAGACGCAGCTTTTCGAAGATTCAAGAAATGTGTAATCAAGTTTCACAGTGAATTTGGTCTAAATGATAATAGATACAACTATTCAAGTAAATTGACTTAAAAGAGTGATTTTTTAATTTAGTTGGTCTAAATTATATGTATTTGTTGCACATACTTTTAAAAATGTAATGACACTGCTTGAAGCATAAATGGTATTAGATTGACAGTAGTAATAAAACGACATTTAAATACTAAATAAAATATATTTATCACAAAATTTAACATGTACATTATATGGGATAGTTGGATATAAATTGAACGTATTGGTCGTATATCTTAAGGAAGCTACTCAAGTTAACATTACCGAATTGAATGTTTTCTTCGAGTTCGTCTTTAGCAACCTGGAAATAAACAAATCAATAGAGTATATAATAAGCAATTATAGACAATGAACCTGCAGGGTTTGCGTATCCGCGTGAAAGTGTTTCCTTAGAACGATGTCAGTGTTATCCATAAAGAATTTCTTCAGCTTGTAGAGGGTCAAAGCGGAGGGACATCGAAGCGTCAGATCACCGGAAGACTCAAATTCCAAAAGACATCTCTCGTTCCCCGCATACAAATCCAAGTTGACACCCTCCGCGCTCTTATTCAAGATCTTCACTAGATTTAACTTGTGGTAGGAATTCTTCAAGAAACGCTCCACAAATATTTCCCTGCTCCAATTGGATTTCATAGAGTATTTCAAATACTGTTTGCTTTCAACTTTCGTCTGCCCGTTGTACATCTTGTTTATATTCAATATGCTTTTCGTTAAACCCGTGTCGGCGTTTTCGAATTTATAGGAAATATCGATTGATTTCGTCGTGATTTTCATCACAGGCCAATCCGATTCATCTTCGGGCGATACGAGAAACACATCGACGCAAGTCTCTGAAGTCTTTTCGAAAGGTATCAACATTGTCAGAGGATTTGTCATTGTGTTTTTCAGACTTATGGTCTTTGTTGTGCTCTTCAGATGATTACGAACTGAAGCCACGATAAGCCAATTTTGCCCCACAATTTTCTCGTGAAACTGCTGCAGAATGAAGACCTGGACATTGTAAAAATATAGATTCTCTTTCGCATCGGTGCTGATCTCGTTTATTGGAACGTTCGAGTACAAATCGCGAACATCTAAGATATCGCTGAACAGCTTCACCTGTACCCTGAACAGCTTTTCGCGCGCGAAATTTGGATCGGAGAGGACCTTTAAAGCCTTCAGTTGGTTCTTCAGCTTGGCCACTTCCTCCTTCAACACCTGACATTGCTCATACTCGTCGTCTATGCGGGATAGAACGGAATCGTACTTTTCGGGCCTTACATGTTCCATGTTATTGTCGAGAATTTTGAGGTTAATGCGTGAGTTTAAATCTTCAGGTGCGTGCGGTCACGCAGAGCTCTGTAATGTATCGAGGAGGGAGTTGTACGCCGTTTGGGAGATGCTGCCATCTTCCCACATTCCCAAGAGCGCTACGAGAGTGCGCTGCATGTTTTCGCGTAATTCAACATTTCTCTGCTGCTCTGTCTGCAATTTTCCTTGAATCTCGTGCAAACGCAACACCGATTCACACCTAGGATCAATCGATTTAATTATAGCAAATTTCAAGCTTCGAATCAATACTTTTGGAACTCCAGACAAGCATACTCCGTCTCCATGTTGTTAACGATTTCTTGCAACTTCGACGTCTCTTCGCGACTCTGCGTTAATTGATCTTGTATCATCGTGAAGCGATTCTAAACATTCAATCAAATGCACATCAAAATAATACAAATTCCATAACACACCTCCAATTCCTCGTAAGCTTCCTTAGTTCCATCCGCAGATTGATTAGGCCTCATAGACAAAATCTCTTGCTCCACCTTGTAACACCTAGATTCAGCTTCTTCAAGAATCATCATCGTATTCTCTTTCTCCAATTTGATATTCTCAGCGGTCGTGCAAACGTACTTCATCTCCCTTTCCATCTGACTCAGCTTCTCCTCCAACAATTGCTGAAAAAGATTTAACAATACCCATTCCAAAAATTACTTTTCCAAGACCTACGTATTCTTCCGTAATGTCGTTTCTTTCCTTTTCCAAAGCCTCGATGTTCTCCTCATACTTTTGCCGTTGAAACTTTTCCACGATAAATATCTGCGATGCCATCATTAAATTAAATAAAAGAATCGCTTGAGCCCTCCTCATGTTTTCTTTCGCTAAAGTTTCAATTTCGCAGGAGTTCACCGCATCACTCAGTTTCTTCGTAAGGTCACAAATTTCAGACGCCATAATTTCAGCTTTAGCTTTGTAATCGCTTTACAAATATTAAAGATTGATTAATAAAGAATTAGAAAAATGTTAATTTGATACCTTTTCAATTCGCCAATCGACTGCTCGTAGTAAGAACACCTTTCAATCAAATCCCTTGATGCGTCGTCTTCTTTCTCTTTCAGATTCGCCACTTGATCCTCAAGTAAAGCATTTCTTTGCATGGTTGAGTCATAAACAGTTTTCATTTTGAATAAATCAGCTTCCAAAGAGGCATATTTTACCAAAAATTGCCTGAAATCAGATCACCTTTGTTAATCTTGATCCATACATCAAATTTCTCTCAGGTGCATCATTATAAAATTGTGTACAAAATCAAATAATATCAACTAACTCTTTTTCCTTTTTAAACCGTTCCACGTAATCACCAAGTTTAGCTCTCTCCATTTCCAAAGCGCGGATCCTCTCCTGTTGAACTAAGATCTCCTCGTCTCTTACATTAAGATCGTTCACAATCTCTTCCATCTCATCATTCTCCTTCATCTGCTTCAGTTTTTCAGTCATCCTATTATATTCTACGCATAATTGAAGCAAGATTATGGTTCAAAATGAAGACTAACAAATCGAAATTACCTTTAGTCATGTTTTCATAATTACAACACAGCTCGGTAAAATCGGATTTGAGCAAATTCTGCTGCTCCTCCAAGCTGGAAATTGTGTTATTCTTCTCGTTCAAATCGTTCTGAAGATTCTCTAAGAGTCTCAGTTTTTCCGTTATAGTATTTTTATAAGTCTACGATAAAAGCAATAGTTTAAATCAATTATTTAAAAATGAAGTTAAATTTACCTGTTCAATAGTCCTTGACTCATTCAATTCTATAAACGCTTGATTCAAGGTAATTTTTGCATTCTCAAAATCGTTCTTAAGCTTCTGGTTTTCCTCTGAAATCTGATTTCAAAATACAATTATTATAAGATAACAATTTTTATGTAAAAATCTTAATTCTATTAAATTTATAATAAAAAAATCTTACGTCATATGCTTCTTTAGTTAGTGTCTTATTCGTATTCTTCAACATTAAATATCTATTGTTAATCTCTTTCGTCGATTTAGCATACTCTTTCTTAGCCTTCTTAAAATCATGTTGCAACTTTCTTAATTTACTCTCATACAAAGAACTGTTATCCTTGATTCCAATGGCCGTAGCAATAAGCATTTCTTTCTCCTTTTGCATTTCTAAAATCTAAAAGAAAACATCTTCAGAATTACAAACAAAGATAACATAATTTTACCAAAGCGTTTTTAGATTTAGATTCCTCCAACAACTTTTCGTTTTCGTTCCGAAACATCGCGATATTCTTCTCCATAGCTATCTTCTCTTTTCCATAATTCTCCTGTATTTCTTTCAACTAAAACATCATTAATTACAATGATATGATGATGAAACAAAGTTTCCAAAATTCTTGCTTACTTTATCTGTAACATACTGCAATTGGTCGTGTTTATGTTCGCTCAACATGATATTCCTCTCCAATTGCACAGCCAATTTTCCATCCAGCTCTGTTTTACGATGAAAAACCTGATTGAGTTCTTCGCATAGAGCGACCTTTTCCTTCGAATTTTCCATTTGCAAATTATGAAGAACCTCCATATTCGTTTTCAGTTTAGTTATTGTGTCATCCCTTTCGGCCACTTCTTCTCGCAGTTTTTGCTCCAATTGTTTATTATATTGAGCCATCATCTAAAATCAAATAGATCAAATTCAAGTCTTCATATTTTGTTCTAATTGTCAGTTTACAGCCAATTTATCAGCACGTTTATTGCTTGTAGAAACAGACGTTTCCAGTTGATCCAATTTCGTTATTTCACCTTTCAATTTTTGAGAAATCGCCGTTAAAATCGTTTTTTCTTGCAAATGTTTCATTCTTTCATTTTGTAGAGCTAAAATAATATACATATTGAATTAATGAGGGAATTTAAGTTAATTGAGAAGATTACCATTAACAGTATTCTTCTCTTTATCCAACTGCTCCTTCAAACCGGCAATACTCTTGACTTTCTCATCTATCTCTTTTTGCTGATCTTGTAATTGATCATAAAAGGTCTTCTGATACTCCACAAGAGTTTTCTTCTCTTCTTTATCAGCTTCCACCTGCTTTTCCAAACCATCTTTGACCGAAAGTAACTGAAATTTTCTTTAAATGGATTGTTCTAATACTAAATTCATACTCACATTCAGATATTGTGATTTCATCTCGGTCAGTTTTCTCTGCATATTCGACAATTCCCTTGCAATCTCACCGGATCCAGTTGCTGTTAACACCGTCTTCAATCCATCCACTTGCACTTCCAATACAGAATTCTCTTCTTTGCTTTTCTGCAATCTTTCCTCCAATAGTTTTATAACATTCTCGGATTTCTGATTCTGAAGAAAAAATAATCATTTTCAAATTATTTTTGGAAAATTTGTAAACTCACATCATATTTATTGCTTTCTATATCTTTCTTCAAGTTATTGATAATCTCATCTTTTTTGGCCAGTTCCAAAATCCCTTTATTTATCAATTCAGTTTTCTGAGCGACCAATGACTCTGATTCTAAACGCTTCTTCTCTAATTTCAGCACATCATCTTCAACCTTCTTGTAATTAATGATTGTCTCATTTAAAGCTTCTTTCTCCTTTAACCAATCGTCGGCTCGTGTTTCTTGCTTACCAATTCCCGCCTTCAATAAGTCGCTGAAAATATCTACAATTATTCTATAAACAAAAGTAATTATTAAAACTATACTTTTCTTGTTTTTGCACTTTGATCTCATTCTGCGTCTTCACCAATTCCATGCTTAGCTCAGTGATGCACGATCTCCCCAAATGTATGATATCGATCAAGGTACCTTGTTTCTAAGAACAACAGCAAAAAAAAAACAGCGAGACGTCATGCCGAAAATAAGGGATAAGGCGACAATCACTTGGATCGTGAATGGGGAAGAGGTGGATGAGGAGGTGATCTTCTACGATGAGGACGAGGAGAATGTGGATTTCGAGAAGGAGGAGGATCAGCAATCTTCGGAGAAAAACTACGATACTTTCGAACACGATTTGATGTGCCAGATCGATATGATCGTGTTGAATGATGTTTTGGAGAAGGTTGCAATTTTGAAGGCCATCGCACAGAAAGATTTTAAACCTTGTGATATAAAATTCCCAAAATATAAAACTATTGAAGAAAGGTGAAGTACTTATCAAATACATTGAAGGAAGTATATATAAATATTATAATTAGGTATGGGGACAAGATTGATTACGGCGGAGAGTTTTATTCTGAAGCTAAGAAACGTTTCTTGGATTTGACCACGCTTTACAGCGTAATATTCAAGACTATCGAAGATATTTGGAAATCGAGTTCAATCGCTTCTTTGGTTGAGGGTACGAGCATTTTGAAGAGACTCTCACAGGAGGAAAAAGATTTGTTCCACGACGCAATTTACACGATTCAAGTGGAGAACGATATGAAGAATAAGCTGTTAACACAAGGCGGTATTTTGGATAAGCAGTACAAAGACAAATTGGAACTTTTGCGGCGATTGGAATTGGAATATGAGAGATCCATCGGCTATGGTAACTTGGAGTATAAGTACATGGAACGATGGGAGTACTCTCGGAAACATCAAGGTAAAATTATGCTCGAGGATAAAGAATCGCATTTCCAAGAGATCGTCAACAACTCACAAATGCAGATGGAATTGCAAAAGCGCATCCACACCGATATTGTTCGTTACTTCGAGGAGAGTCAAGAAGTGAGAAGTAGTTAATTAGATATCAGTTCAAAGTGAATTTAAATGATTGCTTTCAGGATATGCAAACTCAGATTCAGTATTGGATGGATCGGTACGAAGAGGAGGTTGAGGTAAGGGATGCTGAATTGTTGCGGATGAAGATGGAAAGGGAGCAGCAGATGGAATATTATTTAGCTCAGAAAGCCATGTACGAAGAGCACGCAGAGTTTGTTATATATTGGGGTGGAATAAGAGAGGAACGCAGGATCGCTGCAGAGATTTTGGAGAGAGAGACGAAAGCTGCCATCAGAATACAAGTTGACTTAATTCTTCCTCAGTTGATGTTAAATAGTTGATATGTGTTGTGTATTTTAGGCTTGGTGGAGAGGTCTTATGGTGAGGAGGAAGTTGGGTCGTTTCGGGAAGAAGAAGCGCGGCAAAAAGGGCGGTAAAGGTGGTAAGAAGGATGATAAAGCCAAGAAGAAAAAGAAGTAAATACCTTGTTCCTGTTCAAACTGATCTGATCCTTGATGTTGTCCAAATCCTCCAATAAAACGTGCGCCGCATCAGTCGATTCTTTGATTTGAAGCGTTTTCAGGTGGAGCTGATGGTTCAGCTTGGCGAATTCCAATTCGTGATCGGTTTTGCTCTTTTGAAGACAACCTAAGATTTGCTTCATCAGCATACGTTATTATTTTGTTGAATTAATGACTCACTTCTATTGGTTTGCAACTGGAAATTGTTGTTATTAATCTGCTTCTGCAGGAATTCGTTTTTCCGTTGGAGCTGCTTAAGAGTGTCTTCAAGATCGTGCATCTGCCCGAACATTATGTTCAGCTTGGACCTCAATTTATCATTATTTTTGTTCAAATCCTCAATAACTCGCATCGAAGTTACTGGAATTGTATGTGCTATTAAGTGTTTCACTTGTAATCAGAGTTTGTTTACTTGTCGAAGGTCGATGATTCATGGGCGACCCTGCCTCCTGCAACAGCACGATTTTCATGTACAACTTTTCATTCCGCCTGGTCAACTCCTCGTTGTCTTCCTGCAACTCCCGATTCTGATGCACCACAGATTGAAGAGTATTCTGCATTGCATTGTTCTGCTCCTTGTAGATTTCCGACTGCTGCAGCCACGTTTCACTGCTCAAATGCAAAGCCCGTCTTTCCGATTCAAAGAGAAGCCTTTCATGACTTTCCATAGTTTTAACTGCAAAAAATTTAATTATAATCCAATAAGACAGCTATTCGACATTACTTAATTGCTTTTCGAGCGATTCGTCTTCTATGTACTTCATGATCATCTCCTTAATACGCACTTCACTGTCCTGCAAATTTTGCACCAAACTCAACACCTCTTTCATCGCTTCGGCCAAAGTGTAATCTAAATACGGGTTGATCGTCTTTCTGTAAATTAAATACTTTCCAACTTAATTCTTCAATATTTGGTCTTATCAACGATTACATGTAGGACGTGGGCAAATCGGGTTTTGCCAGTTGGTTGTCTTTTGCGTTTTCATCGTAAGGCATTTCTTGCACGAAGATTTCGTCCATGGATGTGTTGGAAACCTTATATTTGGGCCACTTCATGACGCGTTTCAGAAAATCGTAGCCTTTATTACTAGGTTTGGAGCTTTCGCATCGCTGTTAAAAAAAATCAATATTATTGCAACTAAATCGATCGAATCAACACGACTTAACTTGGCTCAAATTGAATAAACTGTTGTGTTTGCTAACCAATTTATCCTTACTCGCATCATTCAACGTTCTGGATTGGGTGGAAATGGGTATTTTGCTTTTTGACTGTTTCTTCTCTTTCTTGACAAACGATCCATCTGTCGGTAACAACTCTGACGTTTTCTCAGAAGTCGAAGGCTTTTCATCGTTATCATTTGTCTGATAACACAAATCATCAACTATTTCAAATGTTGAACAATACAAACTTACGATATCGCCTCGATTCGCTTCTTGGAGATCTGTGGTCAATATGTAAACCATGAAGTTCTTGTTGAACCTCCTGATGATATCGGTTTGATACGTTAATCTTTTATCCAAGTGATCCATGAAAATGTATTTGGTTAATCTAAGCGTGATGAGGTTACTGAAGTAATTATCTGTATGCATTTCATTGCTCATCTCGTAATTCCGAGTGTACTTATCAATAAATCTCGATGAGAGATGCAACAGTTTCTTCTCCTCTTCCCTCAGATCTGAGCTCGTCACAATCAAGTTAAATATCTTGAATAAATAATTTAGAATTTTTATTAACATCTTTGACATTTCGATAAAATTATTTGTTTGCATATTATTTATATATATATTATGTTTCTATAGCAATAAGTCAATCAAATCAATAGAATTAACAAAATAAATGCAGAGCTTTTAAAAAAAACTATTGACAAGTATTGGAAAATGTGAAATTTTTCATTAAAATTAAGTTCTTCGAATGTATTTATAATTGGTTTTCTCTAAAATTTTAGATAATTGGGAATATTTCAATTCAATGAAAAAAAGCTATGTATTAAACGAAACAAGTAACAAAAAACCTGAAAAGCAATTCAAGTTACAAATTAGTAAGGTGTAATTAATTATATGTCATTGAAAAGATTGAAGTATCAAATCCGTTTTTTTTTTGTTTCTCCACACCGTTGCAATGCTTCATTTATGACACTTGACAGAACAAGTCAACTTCGATGTTCTTGACGTTTGAGAAACTTTGCGTCATGTACGTTTTAGGATGCACGTATATGAGTTTCAGTTTGAATGCGGAGCGATGCGGGACAAAGATGAATGAAACTGCTTCGGATAGTTTGAAGACACAATTAACGCAGGAGCAGTTGTGTCAACTCGAAAAGTAATTTGTTGTTAATTGTTCGCCGGATTCTAAAAGCCTTTAATTAAAAACCAGAGTGCGACGATACAATATACGAGCAGAATTCTCGTCGAACACGAAATTCCTATATGAACGTTACGCAACAACACAAAAACCGTTATGTTCTTAAAATCGCTGCTCCCAATTAATAAATTTATTATTATTCCTGTTTAAAATAATCAATGTTATTTGCTAATTTTACATTAATACGAAATCCCAAGGTTCTCTTTTTTGTTGCTGCGTTTTCTTATTTAAATTAATGTAGTATTTTGTGTGCCAGCATTAAGCCCTTACATTTTATGCTTCATAATACTTTGTAGCTGTTTCGTTTCGTTCCTCTCGTTTTCCTTCCCTTTTTTTCTTTTGCTCCAACTTTATTTACTGCACGTTAAAATGCCTTTGCAGTCCATTAATTTTTACGAGTTTATCAGAGTTTACAGTCAACCATCTCAATTATTCAATTTCCAACTAACCCAACACAGTTCAACTTCGATCAACAAAATAATTGCAATATATTATAAACTAATTAACGTATTTTGTCAATTACAAAAATTGGAAAGCAGTTGTGAAAAGTTGAATTATTTGATCAATCAGTTCTAATTACAATGGTATTAATGATTTTCAAAGTACTTTGATTGGATTGATGTAATTCTACAAGAAAAATTGCACAATTTAAACTAGTTAAGAAAAACTGTGTTTTACAGACTTAATTCAGTTTGTTTTTCATTCCATTTTTTTCAAATGTTCTCATTTTCGTTATCTAATAAAGTCTTTAGTAAAATCAAAGACTTTCAAAGAAATTTGACTAGATTTAAACTGTTGTATTATGTAAAATTACATAATTTTTTGTCCATTTCCAATTTCCAATTATTCAGTATTTAATATGTGATTTCAAAACGAATGATTGATACCTTTTAACATAGTAAATTTTCAGTCAAAATTCTTGAAAATATACAAAAATTCAATAGATAATTATATTATATTCAAATCGAACTAATTTGTATAAATTATCAAATATTAAGATATCAATTAAGTCTTCAATAAATACGATATATTTCATTGAAATACTGAAAATATGCAATACATAATTAGACTAAAATGAGGATAGAAAGGATACACAAAAAGGGGGAATCAGGTAGTGAGAATTTGTGTTGGATTTCGTAAAGAGAATATTTATTGAAACTTTTATTTATTCATATTTTACAATATCTACAATAGTACAGAGATATTCAAGTTCGAACTAAACAATCTAATCTGTATTATATATTAAACCTTACACTTAATAATAAATATTACTTTCATTTTTTTCAATTTTATTTTCATATTTTTATTTATAGTATATATATATATATAGTTATTACTTTATAGTTTGAGAAAGTTCGACATTAACTTGTATTTTTTTATATATAAATTAATGTATTATATTATTCGCAGCACCACACCAAAAAGAAACTGTCTCTAGTTTAATGTTCTCATTTAAATATACATGTACAATAATATATATATATTTTGGTTTAAAGTTCATCAACTTCTTTTATATGTTTTTTTGTTTGGACGTCACAGTTCACACTAATTTACTTTGGCACAAAATTAAAAGAGAAAACCCTTCAAAGTAAACTATAGAAATTAAAACGTCGGAGGTCCAGTAGATCGTGCAAAAATGCAATGAATGTATTTCGCTGTTCCTTACATAAATGTTGTTGTTGGTTGTTGTTTGTGTTGTTGTTATTGGAGTAGTTTCGTGCATGGTTTTCGCTGTGTTTACGAAGCTTCCTAGAGGTATATTGATTAGATACAAATAATAATAAATAAATAAATAAATAAAAGCACTCGTTGGTGTTAGAACGCTTTCTTTGGTTTACATCTACGTTCGCTGATCTTTCAAACAAAACAAACTGAATAAAAAATTGAATGCGTTACAGAAATGCCTACTCGATCAAAGAATGAGTAAAGCGAAGAACGTGCTGGTTTTTCGCTTCACCCATTTCACATAAGTTATCAGAGATTTGGTTTTATTTCTATCCTCCGAAATAAAAGGATTGATATAAATCTGCAATAATTTTGGATTAGGTTCTCTTTAAATCCTTTGAATTAAACGTCGAAATAAGATAAAACCGTTGATGAATCGAAAATTATTGTGGATGAATCGCTTCAAAAGAATTGGAATAAAACAGAACTCTTAAGATAACAAATACTAAATTATTTTGGATTAAGTTCATTTTCAATCCTTCGGTGTTAACGTTCAGAAAATTGCAATAAAACCGACAATAAATCCAAAATTATTTTCAATTATGTTTTCTTTCAATCCTGTGAGTTGAACGTAGAAATGAAACTACTCTAAATTGAAAATTATTTTGGATCAAGTTTTCTTTCAAACCTCAGAATTTGAAGGAAAAGACATGATTTTGAACTGTTGTTGGATTCAGTTTCTTTTCAATTATTTCGAGGATCGATCTACAATAACTTTGGATTAGGTTCTCTTTCAATCTTTTGAATCAAACGTTGGATACAATTTATTGTAATGCATCGTTTTCATTTGGATTATGGTTTATTCAATCCAAATTTCTTATTGAAACATGAATCCAAAATTTTGATCATAACAATCCTCTGAAATTATACGTTTAAGATGATTAGAGTTCAACCATTTATAAACAGATAAAAATGGTTTAAATTTACTTTAAATCTTTCAAGTTTAGAAGGATTGAAATAAACAGATCCATAAAGTACTAAATATAATAAAAATAATGGACTAGATTTCTTTTCAATCCTTCGAGTTAAAAACTTGGAAGGATTGAAAAAACACTAGTAAATACCAAAGTGAAAATTAATTAAATGCTAAAAATTGAACAATTAACTTAAATCAAGTGCATACTTAAAGAAATAAACAAATTCGAGAATTATTAATAATAACATTTGGTTTCGAGTTCTTTGGCCAAAAAAAGTAAACATTCGATTGACTAAATTAAACAATAACAGTTTTACTAACGTTTCGATTTAGACTATTTTTTTTACTTCCATTCTAGAGTCAGCTTTTGCTTTTTTTTTCCATAAAATAGACTATTTGCTTCTATGATTTTATTTTCCTTTTGTTGGCTGTTGTTTGTTGTAGTTTCCAAATCGGCTTTTTAGCTAAGGGTGCACGTAAAACTAAATATATATGTATGTGTATATAGATATATATATAGTATATGTAGTTTGAAGACGTAAAATAAAAATCCACTTAAAGTAGGTCGTCGTATTCCTTATCTTCGTTTTTGGTTTTCCTCTTCATGGCAGCATAAATCGACGCCTCTTTATAGTTGATTGGCCCGTAAGATCTGTAATCGACTTCCGCGTAGTCTAAATCGCTAAAATCCGAACGGTATGGCTGCAAGAGAAAAAGAAAGAGAGAATGCTTGGAATTAGTGACGAAAAATTATATCGAAGCACAACTAAATTCGCTCGAAGAACATCTAAGCTAATCTTAAACTAAGTAGGAATGAGTATCTGTGTTAAGTCATACCATCTATATATTGTTAGATTACGTTACGTATCATTTATATATATTGTTAGTAATGCTTGCTCAATTTTTCAAAATACAGCCACAAATGTTGAGATTTTTTCTTCTTCTGTAAAATCTAAAAAGTTTCACATCTCAAATAAATAAGGTACATTTCTTTAAGTTGAAAAGAATACTCAAATAAGTTTCTCTTATTTTGTGTAGGGTTTAGGAATTTGATACAGATTTAACTTATGTAACGAAATTAATATTTTCCACATAGATAGACTTAAGGTCATTTTAAGCTAAACTTCAACACAAATGTCTTAATCTAAAGGTAATTTTAGAGTAAATGGAGTTCTATTAGGTTTTGAATAAATTTAAGTTAAATACTTGACGTTTTTCTACAAAATATCACTTTTTTCAATATACTGTTAAATTGTAAAGAGAATGTTATAATAATAAAATTAAAATAAATAAAATTAGTACCATTTTTCAGTTTTATGAAAATACTTAATTTCATTTAAATTACTATACTGAGGTAAGTTTGAAAAGACATAAACTATTAATTTAACTAATTCATTATAATCAAGTGTGCGTGAAAATTGAGGAAACAAATAGAAATATAAATCAAACTGAATGATATTGTGTCACTTTTACTTAAGGACATAAAAAAAATAATGCGAAAGCATTTTTTGATAAGCGAGTATACAAGAGTTAGTTAAATGAGGTGTAAGTTTTGGAAGCAAATTGAACGGCTCATATTTTCGAGTGCCAAGTCTGAAAGAGAGAGGGAGAGAGAGAGAAGTGTCAGGAAAGATGGGTGTTTTCTGCGGTTAAGAGAAGAGGAAAATGTTAGAAGCTAAGCGAATTTGAGGATGGGGGAAGGCCTGGGGGACTAGGTAAAAAATTGCTCCAATCATACAACTATTAATCAAATCAAATAAAGAAATCCAATTGTTTTACCTTAGTGTTATTTAGAAAATATATGTATCGCTAGTGGTTGTCGGTGCTCCATTTGTCTAAAACAAAATTGCGTATGAGTCGTCTATTGAAAATTCGTATTTAATAATTGTCTGTGTTTGAGAGCAATTTTCCACGCACAAATAACTTTAGAGAGAGAGAGAGAGAGAGTTAAACGAGAGAAAGAGAGTGAGTAAATGTGTGTGTGTGTGTGTGTGACGAACCTGATATATTCCTAAGTTGTGTTAGTAGTATAAAATCGTAACTAATTGTTAAACATCTATTTCCTGTCCTACATCGTTAAATTGTAACGTCGCATATTCAGTCTTTGTTTTAACTTTCTGCGTCTTCAGCAGCGTATTTTTGCCGTCCTTTTTGCACGACTTTTTGCTTTGCTTGGACATGTCCAGGTCTGCGTAGACGATGCCGTTCGGCCTCGGACCGGCCGCTGTTGCTGCCGATGTCGAGGATGAAGATGTGTTGCTCCTTGCGGCGAGTACCGGCTGAGGGTACTGCAGCTGCACGGATTTCGATACGTTGTCTGGGAACTGGACGTTTTCGTGATAATCTCCGGGTCTCCTTAACACTAATGGACCTCCGTTCAACTTCTGCTTGTCGCGCTTACTACTGTGGTGATGCTGCTGCTGCTGCTGATGACTGTTGGTGTGATAATGATGAAGGTGATGGTGATGCCTGGCCTCGGTCTCCGGGTAGTTCGGACCCAAATCGGAAATGTACCCGTTTCGCATGAAGTTCTCCTCGTGGATGTTCTTGATGGGTTGGAAGTAACTTTCGGCAGTTTGGAACTTGAAGCTGTGACACTTCTGCAGTGGAATTTGGAAGTGCTTCTTCGGTTTGCTTCGCGAGGAGAAAGATTTGCTCTTGTTCACCTGCTGCTGTTGCTGATGCTGTTGTTGTTGGTCTTGGAACAGCGACCTCGGTATTAGCTTGATGTGTTTTTGATGGGGAATTGTGGCCGAATATTGATGGTGGTGGTGCAAATCGGTTGCGCCCGAAATTTGTTTCAAATGCGGATTTGTTAATGTATAAAAGGCATTCTGCAAATCGGTTAATATATTAGTAATCAAACGACAACAAACAAACAAACTAAAACTAACTCGAAAACTAGAAGAAGCGAAAATAATCAACATAAACAAGCGAAACGAACAAACCTTTTTGTTATTGTTAGCGGTGTTATGAGTGTTCCATTTTTGCGTTTCCAGCAGCGGCATTTCGGGGACTTCCTTGAGCGGTTTTTCCGAGGCTATGGGTTCGGATTCGTTGGATTGATTGGTTTGCGGAGTGGTCGGGATTTTATCGAGCGAAGTGTTGCTTTGGTTTAGTGATGTTTGGCTTAAGGCTTTCTGGATGAGAGTGGTGCTATTGAGCATCAGGGGTGAGCTGTTCAAGGTCTTTCGAGCTGAGGCCAACATTTTGGCTTGCAGCTGCATGTGTAAAGCACCTTTGGGGCTTTCAGTCTTTGGTTTTATGCAGTTTGGACTAACTTTCTGCATGGGAGTGACTTTGGTTAACTTGAGCGACTTGAAATCTGGGGAACTTCCATTCAAGGAAGCCGTGATTTCTTTGCTTTTCTCATGGCGACAAATAGCTTTAGGTTTATCATCGCAATTTTTAACTTCGGGTAAATTTGCGTGGATATCATGGACTAAAACTTGGGTAGTGGAAATTTCGGGTTCAGCATTTTCCGAACTGTTATTCGATTCATTGAGGTCATGTGAATTGTTACTGATGGATTTGGAAACGTTGGCGTAGATGGTTTCTTGCTTGTTGTGCTTGGAGCACCTAGGAGCGGGTTTCGGAGTTTCGTTAATTGTATTTTGATGATTCTCTTCTAAAAATTGAATGCTATCTGAGAGGTCTTGATATTCGGGTTGGAGCTTGTGCTTGTGCACGGCGTAGATGATTGGACGTTTCTTGGAGTGTTTCTTACACCTCATGGAGTAAAAAGTTGGGGAGTAACATTTGTGCTTCTTTAAATCCAAAGAATTGAAGCGTTTCGACGATTTGCATTGCTTGGGTTTGTTGGTTTTTAGGGAGTTTCGCGTGTTTTGCGTTTGCTCCGGAGCTGAGAGGTTGATACCAGATGCTGTACGTCTTATGTCGAGTCTGTGCTCGCTGCGGCCCACGACTCGCTGATTGTAGGGATTAGTGATCATGAAGGGATTAGCGTAGAACGGGAGATTCCCGAAGCTCTGCACACGATTGCAGTAGCTGAACTGGGGATTGGTGCGGATGGATCCGACGGTGTAGCTTCCCGTGTGCTGGCTAAAGTTACGAGGCAGATTATAGAATATGGATGGGACGAACTGCAGATTGGGGTAGGACGGGTAGAAGACTTGAGGCTGCTGCATTCCGTAATTCTCGAAGCCGTGGAACGATTTGTTACGGTGGATTCTGGCTGCTACGGACGAGTTCGAGGGATTTCGAGGGTACTGAAGCGAGCTAGGACCGTCCTGAACTATTGGCGAAATTACAGAAATTGGCTGCGAAATAATAAAGTAAAAACGAAAACGAAAACAACAAAATAAAACAAAACGAGCATGCGAATTGGTTCGGTTGAAAGGACGTACCTTGTTTGGTGGGTTCTGCATACCATGGAAGGGAAGATTTTCGTAGAAACCTTTATCTGGATCAGTAAGGGGGTCTGCTGAACCTCCACCCGGTGGAGCAGCCCCCAAGCCCCCCTTATCTGCTATAGAGGACGGGTTTGGTGCTGAAACAGATGACACAGAACATCATGAAAATGTTTACAATTTGATTACCGAATTTGTATACAACAACAACTTGCTACTATGACTAGTTGCAATTCATAAAATAATACGATAGTATCAAGTGTTTACTAATTGAATATAAAGTTGGATGCACACGCAAACGAAAGGCTGTACTTACCATCGCCAGGTTTCTTTCTTTTCCGCGAAACCATGGTTGCACCTGATTCGCTCGGACTCGAAGTATCTTTGAACTTTTTAAACGTCACAACTAAATCCATGCAACATAAATTAAAACACAAGCTGAGTAACACAGTAAAAAAAAAGCATGCGAAACTTGTGAGGAGGGATACGATAAAGTAAATGAATCTTCTCCGCTGATGGAATCGAAGGAACACCGAATCTAAGGCGTGAAACTATGTAAGATGTTACCTCCAGCTGATCCCCTGTACACGCCGAACGGCAATGAGGAGTCCCGGTCCCCGAATCCTAGCAATTCCTTGAACCGTTCCAATCTGGCATAAACTTTATTCTTGCTCCGCTTGTACAGGGGCGTTCTGTTCCCCATGGAGACGACGGATGTCGTCTTGTAACCCAACGAGACCGTCTTTAATTGGCCCATATTGAAGTTATGCATTTTATTGACGTGCAGCAGAACGCCGGGCTTTAGGGGCCATTTCGTTGCGGATGTATCCGGAGATTGGCCGTCAGGACTTGGTTTATGCCAGAGGCGAAACGGCGGAGCAAGTAGCGTAAGGTTTAGACAAAAAAGCAAGAAAAAACAAAATAAAACAAAATAAACAACAAATATATAAATGTAAAGAGGTGGGTTGTAAAAATGCAAAATAAATAATGAAAATAGGCTAATAGTTCTATGTCGGAAGAAACTGCATGCGAAATAGGGTTTTTAGTATTTTTCTTGTATACCTGGATGACCCAAATACGTTACTCTACCACAAGGCACGAGAGGAAGTCCCAACACGTCGGGACTTTGAGTGCAGAGGAACCTACGGAGTCATTTCAGCACGGTGTTAGTATTTGTTATTTCTCTTGTAAAATCATAACTGCTCAACAATATAGCAAACGATTTTAGAATCAACTACATATTCTTAGGCAAATTATTACTCAGTTTTCATAATTTAAATCCTTCATTTTTAAACAAAGAAATCAATGTAAATATCGTAAACTCAACGTAAATACATCAAACTAAATAAATTACACCCATACCTCGCTTTACGGCCTAGATACGTTCCACGAAACTTGGCCGCAAAGCGAAAAGCTGTATAAGGAATCAATTATTGCGCTTGCGCAAGATTTTCAACATGTAAATATGCCGTTATAGCGAAACATTTTATGCCGTATATCGAAAACGTGCCTTAATTGAAGAGGGCTGTTATAGCGAAATGCCGTATAAAGAGAGGTCGTATAGCGAGGAATGGGTGTATTAAAAATTTTGTCAATTAATTTTATATTCCATCATGATGATGAATATTCGGAATCTTTGAAAAACTATCGAAATCAAATAATTGGCACAAAGATCCTTTCCAATAGTCAATAGCCCTTCTCCACAATTTGGACTAATAAAGACTGTAACATAACTGTAAACATTCTCAGAGATGTATTCTCAGAATCTAAACGAATTACTTAGTTCTACCTGTAAACATTTTATTGATTACATTATAATTTCCATAATTTAATAACGTCCATTACAAATCTCATAAAATTTCATCAAAAGCAATTAATATATTGTTTTCTCTAATATTATATATAGTTTTATGATGATAGTGTTTAGTTAAAAACTTAAAAATATATTTTGAACAACGAATTTTATTATAATAATGTTGTTATAAGTAACTAATTATTGTTCTTTTTTAATAAAAACTAAATCTTTGTGGTGATTAAAATGAATTATTATAACTATTTCAAATTCGTTCAAAATAACTAAACATACTTATCTACTTTCTAAGTATGATTCGCACTATTTACTTTGCATCTCCTAAATGCTATTGCCTTTTTACATCAGTGTTAATCGAATATTACTTAATTTAAATTAAGTAACTAAAAATGCATTCAAATGCAACAAATCATGAAGGTTTTCAGATTTAAATTATATTGCATTATACAGTATGGTCATTTTTTTGTAATTGGAAATAAAAGAAAAAACGTTAATCAAATTCGTAAACAATATATGTTACAATTGCCTAAGAATGTTCTGAAATGCCCTTAGTTAATTAGACCTATGTGCAATACTAACATGTGATATTTACAACGAAAAATAATAATCTAAAAAATAAAAACAAAACAAATAATTAGAACGACTAAAACCACAGTGTTTTAGGTTGGACTAAATGTAATTAGTATGGCTATGTACTTACAGTCATAAAATGTGCATGATACATTATTGCGTATTACCAATTGAACCTGATATTGATTGCACTATTACAGACACAGATTCAATAGGTAATACACTCTTGCTGGATTGAATATTTTTATGCGGTTTAGTTTACTCAAGCTTACCTTAAGAAAATTTAAAAAATTTCTGCACTCAAACATACACATTCGTATAATACATTATAGTTTTTTTGTTGTACGAAAAGAAATAAAGAAAGAAGCAACTAAACACGGAAGAACAAAAGCCGTCAAACAACAGTAATAACAACAACAACAACAGAGCGACCAAAAATAAACCCAACCAAAAATGAATAAAACCAAATCGTTAAGATGTATATCACAGTTTTTATTGCACAGCATTATATATCTTGTATTTATAGCAAATCACCAACGCCCTAAAGCAGAAATCAAATACAGATACAATAGACCCACGTAATACGATGATAAAACCAACAAACAAACAACGATATAAACCCTATAACCCACAGAAGCGATTGCTTTAATAACGAAAGAAATAACGAAACGCTAATGAAATGGTGTGAAACTTACTTTTCGCGCTCTTCCATCTCGACCGCATTAGTGTCTGCATAAGCCAAAAAAAGGGGAAATCGTCAAGCAAATTCATTAGTATCACACTCAATGCACACCTATCTTCACCTACGCGTTTACTTACATTTGTTGTTTGCGCGTTTCCTTTTGCAGACCAGTATGATGATTATACATACGATGATGACAAAGATGATGATTCCCACGATAACCGCAATGAGGAAGAGCAGGTTCTCGTTGATCAGTTGCCTCCACCAAGGAGCGACACCTTGAACGATAAAAGTAAAGTATTGGTTTAAACAATTCAACAGTAGAATAGAAATAAAATAAATGAAAATAAATATGAGGTAGGGTGGAAACTGAAATATATATATAATTAGAAGACAAGAGGTGCATGGATCTAGATAATCTCCAGGAGAAAAGATCGCGCGTGTATAATAAATACAAATAAAATAAAAAAAACATGCGTAAATAAGAGAGATTTAAATGTATTCAGCTGCTTGCTTTTTTGATGATTTCCGTTACCTGGTACTCCAATTTGACTACTTTGCTCCTGGTAAGCTACGTTGAAAAACATTGAATTATACAGATCAGGAATTAGGGGCCTATAGCTAAACGCTAAACCACTTACCGGTGACGTCCCTCTCGCAGGGGGCGCTTATTCCGACGGAGTTGTTGACGAAGCATTGATAAGTTCTGAACGATTCCACGTTGGGATCGAGCTTCAAGTAACCTTTAATGCCTTTCTGGCTCATCAGAGACCCTTCCAATGTATCGTTGTCGCCCTTGATCTTCCACGTGAACGTAACTTCTTGGGGTTTGGCGTGTGCGGTGCATTCCAAACTTGACACGCCATCGTATTCAACAGTTTCTATCGTACAGCTCGGCGCGTCTGAAATGAACAGTCGTAATGAATACAATTTTTCCTTTTCAATTCAACTTTTTCTGAACTTACATTGGACGTTCAAGTACACGTTTGTCGTTTCCGTTCCGTACTTGTTGTTGGCCTCGCAGATGTATTTTCCGGAAGCGGATCTTGGGACGATGCCCAAGTTCAAGATGTTGGTCTTGGAGAGGGGTTCGGTCGTGCCATCTCTGCGCCAAAGGTAGTTCAGGGTCGGATGACCTTTACCTTGGCAAACCACTTTGTCTGGTTTGTGGTTCTCGATGACGGAAACTACTTTGCTGGAGACGGTCAGGTTTTCTGGTGGATCTAAACATTGAAAATTATTACTAAGATGCAACATGTAGAAGATATGCTTGAATATCTAACAATCAACTGCAATTTCTATAGTGGAATTAACGCCAGGTCCAATTCCATTCGGTGTACTTTGGCACGTGTAGTTGGAGTTAGGAGCTGTCCTATCCAACATCTCTCCAGGCCAGGCGGTCATATTCCATATCTTAAAAAATAATTGCAAAATATTCATTTCGTCTCATAGTTTTCTCAATTTTTGATTTTGCTTGACTCACCAATGTTGACTCTACGGATTCAAAATCGTTTTTCCTAAGATCTGGAGGGAAGTTGGCTGTCGTCTCGAAGTACAGAGGATTGTTGTGGAGGTTCAACTTGTGACCGTCCTTGAACCAGGTGATTCCGCAGAGAGGGGAGCATTCGACGCGACAGGTGAGAGAGATGTTCTTGAGATTCATGAGCACCCCTTGATACGGAATCAAATTCTGGATGAAGGCGGGCGGAGCTGCAGAAGGAAAAATAGAGTAAAGTTGCAAAAAGTCAAAGTATTTTATAAGTCTACCGGAAACGTCGATGTAAACTGTGGCGTTTTCGCTTTGTCCTCCTTCGTTGATTGCGGCGCAGGTGAAATTGCTTTTGGTTTCGAGGAGGACCGGAGTGATGGTCCAATTTGGCGTGGTGATGTCGGGCACCTGGTAAGTGCCTCTGTACCAGAGGTAAGTGATATTCTCCGGTCTTCCGGGACTATCCACGGAGCATTCGAGAGTTACTGCGGCAGTTTTAATAACTTTCGAGGGCATGAATCGCAGCTTGGCAGGCGACGGTGGATAATAGACGATCAGCTCGGATGGTTCGGATTCGGGACCCCAGCCGGCTACGTTCATCCCCTGACACGTGTAATTGCCGGCCATGCTCCGAGCTACATTCTCCAAACTCAAGACAGTTGCGTTCACGTCGCAGAATTTGCCGCCGTTTCCAATCGGCTCTCCATTCTCGTTGTAAGTGTAATTACAGTATGGAAGCTGCATCAGCATCTCCGTACCCAAGTACCAACGAACGCTCGTCAGGTTGGATGGATTACCAGAGATCACCTCGCACTCCACTGTTACATCGCTCTGATCCTTTTCCTTTACGGGGTTCGAAGGTGTGATGATCACCTCAACGCTAGGAGGATCTGAAAAATATACATTAAACATACACTAGTGATTACAGCATGTTTTTATTTAAGCATTATGATCAGTACTCCTTTCTAAACATGACTCTTTGAGTAGAACAAACAACATGATAAAAGACATATTATAAGTATTCTAGTAATATCAAGAATGAAGACATTTTGAGCACTTATAGACAAATAATTAAGTTTATAGCATTTGCAGTAAATACTGAAATATTAATAATACTATTTCAATCTCTATGAATTATTTGCTCGTATAGATAATACAATATCATTTCATTTAAGATACTAATAGTTAATATAGTCTTTATAATATACATACATTCTACGTCGAGGTAAAGAGATTGTCCGGACTCTTCAGAACCAACGACATTCTTGCAGGTGCAGGTATATTCTCCCATATCCTCCCTGGACACGTTCTTTATAATGAGAGGTGGATTCTCGATGGTGCCTCCGTCGTACTTATCCTGATTCAGCGTAATGTTCTTGCCGTTCTTCGCCCTAAATGCGGACGATGATTGAAGAGAAGAAGGACAAAAAGAATGAAAGCGGTTATCCTTCAATTCGACAGTTCTGAATATAAAATGTGCCTCACCAAACTACTCCATCTAATTTCATCGGATTGGATACGTATGAGCAGAGCAGAAGGATGTCGGCCGTTTCGTTCGTCACAATCCTTTCTGGTGAAACTGTAACGACCGGAGGATCTGCGAGAAAAGAACAAAAAGAAGAGACGGAGAGAGGTCCTCAGTTTAAAGCGGGCTCAGAATTTGAAATGCATTTCGACTTACAGTAAACTTCGACTAATGTTAGCTCGTGCAGGGATGTCTCCTTCTGGCTTCGTATTACCGCATTCTCGGCATAACAGTGGAAAGCGTTGCCATTCTCGAAGCGACTCGCTCTGAACTTCAATACGCTCTGGGTCGTGTAAGTATCATCGGTCTGTCCATGGACATGCAGAGAAAACAACATATCGTTTTAAAAATTACATGCAATCCAAGGAATTTCTTCGAACCAAATTATTTACTATTCACAATACCCGAGAATCTTTTGAATATATAAATATATTTCCACTTACGTTTTGTAATACTTTTGTCACAAAAGGCTGTTTATCATCATTAGCAGCATAGAAAAGTGCAATTATTAATTATCAATGAACAATAAAAATAAGTTCTTAATTACAAAACAATAACATAAAATGTATTGAAGAGCGTCGAATAATTGAAATGGAAGACAAGACGACGATGAATGAACAAAATCTCAGTTCGTCGAATTCCCACGGTGCTCGAAAATTAATTATAATTGATAGGGGCAATCTCATTTTGCAAATTCCAATTTGCAGAAGTATCATTAAACAGCGTTTTAAGTATCTATATTGGATTATATGGCATTGGGGTTTAGCGGAGCTACATGTAAGCAAAATTAGTTATGTAAGGAGGATCGACAATACGCTCCAGCTAAGTTGTAAAGCTTATTAAATCGATTCAGCTTCAGGAGAAGTTCGCACGAATACAACGTTTTCGTGATATTCAAAAGTGACAGTACTTGATAAATAAATAGCACTAAATTGTTGCAAAATCATTTGGTAATAAAATCATAAAAAATAAATGTAATTGATTGAAAATATGCAAAATTTAGTTTCAGATTGTGATGAAAACTGCAAGCAAATTTTGATTGTGATCTGTCAACGATATGTGATCAGAATGGAATTAAGTTAATTGGCAGATAAACTGTTAAGTGAATAGGGCCACTTTACGGATTGAACGGATTTTGATAGGAGAAGGCTCAATTAACGGCATTTAAATGCAGTCAAAATGTATGAGAGGATAATCGTATCTTGAAGGGAAATACGCCCGAGTGGTAAATGTCATTAGGGCGTGGAGGGAAGGAATGGAGGTCGCATCTTAAACATGTAGGAATGGAATTAACTTTAATAAAGTGAATTGTGTTATTCTTCTGTGTAATAAAAGCCAGGTTTGCCGGAGGCGAAATGAAAAGAGTAGACAACTACTCCGCCCCAACCCTCGTCTTTCTCTGCGTGTGTATCTGTGTACGAGTCTCAGTGAGTGTGTACATATATAGATATATAAGATACATCGCATTTCCAGTTTAGAAGCTGCAGGGCTAAGGGATTATGTGCATCCGGGCCCACCTAATATTCTGGACACACAAGTGGCCCGTGGCTAAAGCATACTTTCTTTATTCCTTTCTCGCCCTCACTGCAACCCTCCGACTCCGTCGGGAAGGGAATAAATACCCGCTCACTGTGCGTGAAGGGTTGAAAAGCGAGTGTCTCCTCTTACCGTTTTCAGGTGATTCTGTTCGACTAGCGACTCGCCCATCGGCTCCGAATTGTTGAACCATTTTATTTCGGCCGGAGGTCGTGCCCCGAAGACGTTGCAAACCAGAGACACGATGCTGCCCTGATCCACCTGATTCTTCGGTCCGATCAGCTCCATCTTCGTCGGTTTAACTGTGCGAAAGGAAACGTGTGTTAATAATAATATGTATATTACGGGGACGTGTGCAATGCGGACGGGAATTGCATTTGTATGTAACGTACCGTGGACGTCGGCCCTCAGCCATGTGATGATCGGTTCCTCGAGGGCTTCGCTTTCCACCTTGCATTCGAATTTCGCTGCCAAATCACCTCGGGATAAGGTAAATTGCAACTTGGACGTCCCGGTTCCGAGTCCGTCGCCGTCCTCGTGAGACGAATACAGAGCTGAAATTAAATAAATAAATTTTCAGAAAGGGATTCCATTATCACTGCCGGAGCGGTATTGCTCAGGGACTCTGAGTCCAATCAATACGGCCAAGTCTCTCACCCTACGGCTTTCTTTCTGCACATACGGCCAATATTGATATTAACCTTTCTTACAATCACTACGAAATTTATGTATAGAGAATCTATATGACAAAAAAACGTTATGGTTGATAAAATACATTCAATTTCTTTTTTGTATGTACAATATTACTATATTGATGCTTCTCATTTGCAGTCCTTTTGGGTTATTCTAGGAACTGGTATCATGAGCATCCAAGTTTCATGAGCGTCTTTCGGATCAACTCTATCTATTATAGTTTCCAAGAAAATCGCTGAAATGTGAAGACATTGCTTTTTCGACCATTAATTTTTAAATTATTCAAATTTGACAGTTAATTACAGCCAAACGGCTCAAGACACAGCAATAAATTAATATGCGTTACATTTCTCAACTATCCAAGTTTCATGAGAATCTTTCGGATCAACTCTATTTATTATAGTTTTCGAGAAAATCGCTAAAATGTGAAGACATTGCTTTTTCGACCATTAATTTTTCATTTCTTCAAATTTGACAGTAAATTACAGCGAAACGGCTCAAGACAGCAATAAATTAATATGCTTTACATTCCTGAACTATCCAAGTTTCATGAGCATCTTTCGGATCAACTCTATCTATTATAGTTTCCGAGAAAATCTCTAAAATGTGAAGACCTTGCTTTTTCGACCATTAATTTTTAATTTCTTTAAATTTGACAGTGAATTACAGCCAAACTGCTCAAGACACAGCAATAAAATAATATACGTTACATTCACCAACTATCCAAGTTTCATAAACATCTTTCAGTTCAACTCTACCTCTTATAGTCTCTGAGAAAATTGCTAAAATGTGAAGACACTGCTATTTTTACTATGCTATTTTTACTTAGCAACATCCATGATGCTCCACACTAATATCTCCCTTTCTTACATTCAAGGAAGATAGTTGTAAATTATTAATAATTACCGGTTTATATGATAAATTATTACAATTTAATAACTTTGACCTATATATTTGTTAGTATTAATAATGGCCTATTTTTTCAATTATGTTACAGGTGGAGTTAATTCTGATCTAATTTTACCATACTAGATAATGCATCTAAAATAGATAAGATATGAATGTATCAGTATTTGTAAATATGTTCTTATTGTTTTGCGTTTAAATAGACACATTTGTGAATATATTCCAGTTGCTAAAGAGTTAACAACAAATATGTAACATTTCTTACACTATGTTAATAATCTCTATATAAATACGATACATAAAAATTCAAAATATGAAATAATAATAAACACAGTTTTGATTATCATTCCAACTCTATTCATTTAGTTTATGTTAAAAAATGCATATTTATTTGTAATAAAAAAAGTAATATCGAAGGAGGAGGATTCAAAGCACGGTCGACTGAAGAAAGACGATTCGGAGTAATGGTGTGGTCATGATATAACAGATTTATATCTCTATATAACTTCCGCATACAAAACTGTATACAAATACGCACACATAACAGAAACACTCCAGAAGGGATGGAAAGTGTCTACGTGTGCGGGAGAGGGTGAATGAGTGAGACAGAGTGAGAGGGTACAAATGGCACCGTTTTATCATCTTTACGATGGATATTATCATCAACGCTGCGTTTTTATTATTTTCGTGGCGATATTATATATCACCCAGTCCGGGGCGTAGGTAATGTTTATGTCGCATTACTGCATACCGAATATATTTGCACTTCGCTTAAAACTGTATGTAGTGTGCGAATGCGAGCGCCAGGAACGAATGTTATTACGACCGAAAAGCAAATAAACACATCTATATAATTTCATTAAAGTTTTATCGTCCCTTCGGTTACACTGCACCGCACTAATTACCGATGCTCCTAATTACAGAGTTAATTATATCTTGACACTATCAATACGAAGTTATCTAATTACTAATTGTCCTCGCACGAAGCAGATTTACAATGACGTTAATCTTTTTACAGATTTATTACGAAATAATCAATAAATTAATCTTAATTTGAGCGGAAAGACCTATGGTCCTTTATAACCCTTTGCAATAATTACATTTTATGTTTGTTTTTGTTGTCGTAATAAATATTGTTATTAAAAATGTTAATTGCAATGCGCATCAAAGATTGTAATTATTTTATTTAAACAAATTTATTGTCACAAATTTGACTAATTGTTTGTCCTCAAAGTGTTAATTTAACTTAGTTTGATTAATTACTATGTTGCAAATAAATAAAAACGAAAATAGCTCTGTTCATATTCCAGTACATCTCGCAAAATATCTCAACAATTCAATACAAAAATGAGTGAGTATTCAAAACTAAAATCAAAGATCGAAAATTGACAGAAATTGGACCGTAACAATAAAAATGAAACAAGAAATAAATATATAAACAAAAATAAAGTATTGGAAAAAAAAGACAATTTGCAAGTTGGTTGCTTCCATGCGGAAAATGATGTGAACTGAAATGTAGATGAAACGGACAAGTGACTTGTTAGAGAAAGTTCGTATTCCCATGAGAATGTGGGGCAAGGGAAAGAGAATAAATTTGCTTGCAAAAAAAAGCGTCCATGAAATCTGGCCGGCTCGTGTCCAAAAAGGGAAGGACGAGTCGACCCAAACAAACGAGAGAGGGGCGAAAAATAAATAAATAAATAAACAGAAACGAACGAAAGGATAACGTGATAAATTTGCAGGGATACGCAAGGAGTAATCCTGTTTGAGTTATTTGGACCTTCCTGGTTATCTGCAAAAATAAAACATTGCTGCATGGAAATGCTGTTGTTTTGCTTTAAAGTAAATCTTTAATATATTGTAGATAAATTAGTAGACTTAGTGGTGGGTTGTAAGGGATTGTGGAAGAATGCTCTGGATAAGATATAATTTCTATTATGACATTTTGATATACTTAATTTTTAAATGTAAACATTTTTTGTTTGTTAATGTTACTATTGTTGCTGTAGCTTCAGTAATGCAAATTGTCAAGAGCATTACCTAATACGCTATAACGGCACGTTTTCGTTTTACGGCCTAAAATGTTTCGCTATAACGGCAAAAAAGCTTTTTTCCAAGTCGATATATCTACATATTGCCAATCTTGCGCATGCGCAATCTTTGATTCCTTATACGGCTTTTCGCTTTGCGGCCAAGTTTCGTGGAAGGTATCTAGGTCGTAAAGCGAGGTATGGATGTATATATATCTTTATTAAACATTGACTTCTTTTTGTGATACAAATATGGTTGTAACTATATATAAAATTATGCTTTAAATACCTTCAATTTTGTGTTAGTATTAGGGTGGTAATCTATAGAGGATATGTGTAGATTAAAGAATTGCTATAGTGTAGATGTTAGCTAAAGAAATATTTAAGAAAAATTGGAAATGTGTATTATTGATGCTACTAGTTCTGGCCGAGTGCGGTTAAATAGAGAGATAAAAAAGGAAGGAAACAAGTAATAAGAAGGAGAGAGAGAGAGAGAGAGAGAGTGGTAGGTATATATTTGTAATTAGTTTAGGAAGTGGAAGAAGTTTAAAGTTCCGTGCAGTCAGAACTAATTAGGGAATTAATATAGGGAGTTCGCACACTGGCTGTCTTACTTTTTAAAACTAGCCAGCGAAGTGTCCAAACTCGGCTCCGGTAATGAACGTAAATTTGACACGTCCCCCCGTTTTAATCAAGGTTGAAAAATGGGCCCGCTTATCGCTCCGGATTAAGAAGAGATCCAGTTTTACCCTCTTATATGTGTGTGCGAGGGTGGGTTTTTGAGGGCTTTGCTGGAACCGTGCGCATAATGCGCGTTTTACGGATGCCAACTTTTTGGAGGAAAGAGAGAGCCGAGTTATGACTTGATTAAAATTTTATATATGGAAATCCACTCGATTTGAACGCAGATTAATAACATAAGTAATACGCATCGATCCACCTCCGAACGTTGCGGATGGACTATCTGCAATTCGCAGTTCCTTTTTTATTATTATTATTTATATTCATTTTTGCAGGCCCTCTGCGATTTACTGGCTCACACTGTTAATGGGTTTGCTCTTTTAAATCCATTTTATTGGCTTCATAATTCTACCGTGCATTTATATCTATATATATATATAGATATATGTATAAATTGTAATCGGATTTTGTGAATTAGTAAAATTTTGCTTCCGCCCCCGGGTTATGAAATATACTGTGTTTGCACAATAAACGATTGAAATGAAAAAAAAAGAGGGAAAACAGAAATGTTTCATTTGATAATAATTCCAATTGAAAAGTTGAATTTACTAAATTTTACTGAAAATACTATAATTTTTAACGTAATATAAATTAAACATTTAAACTCATTTCTGTTGTTGTACTACATGGAAAACTTTGACTAGAAATTATATAACTACATGTATATATTATAGATTAGTAATGGTTCTTTAGGGGCCTCTGTTTAATAAAAGGAGCCCACAAAGCAGTCGAATAATAAAAACAAACCAGTGTTGATCGAGAGTCCTCAAACATTGTTAATTGAGAAACCCCCACAAATTAACTATATTCACATTTAAGTTGTAATGAACTGAATCAATCCAAGAAATATTTGTTTTGGGAAAATTCAGAACATTGACCGAACAGAGCATGTGGTATTATTGTAACTGTTGATCATTTTTAATTCCATTTTTTACATTATGTAAAACATGTTTTTTTTCCAACTGTAATGTTTTCGTGCATTGTATTCTGTTTTGATATGATCTATTTATCAAGGATCTACTGAAGCATATCCTAGACAAGTTATTAGAAAAATGGCTTCATTGTTCTAATAGACACTTAATGTCAAGCAAAATTGTGTTTCTGAACTTTACGTAATAGGTAATATTATTCTCAAAGGTTCAATATAAATCGATTTACATGTCTAGTATGGTGCAAAAATCAGATATTTACCACTAATATTGAAATCTCGTTTCAACTTTGACATCTTATATTATTATAATCTACACTATACGGGGAAAATATCTTAAGGAGCAATTCTTTTATTAACTTGTACTCAAACTATATACACGGCCGCTCTTTATACAGCATTTCGCTATAACGGCCCTCTTCAATTAAGCTACTTTTTCGATTTACGGCCTAAAATGTTTCGCTATAACGGCAAAAAACATTTTTTCGAAGTCGATATATCTACATGTTGCCAATCTTGCGCAAGCGCAATAATTGATTCCTTATACGGCTTTTCGCTTTGCGGCCAAGTTTCGTGGAACGTATCTAGGCCGTAAAGCGAGGTATAGGTGTATTATATTTAGTAATATTGTAATCTAACCTGACATGAATCAAGATGTTTAACCTAATATAACATGATTTATCCTAATTCTACTTAAGTTGACTAAATCTTATCTGGCATGAGATAATGTATGCTGTTTGTTAAATTGTTATTGTAGTTGCCAAGTCTCTGATAGTGAATTATACATTTAAAAGATATTCTATTTATTAGCTTCACAATTCTGCTTCATATGTATTTTGTAGTCGCATTTTATCAATAAATAACATGCAGTTTTTGTATTGGTTATACTATACTAAATCTATTTCAAGTCTTAACTGTCTTAACTGTCTTAACTGAATGTAACATAAATTTATAACTTAAATTTGTGAAAATTCTATTGTTTCAGTCGAGTGAATTACTGAATCAAACAGTTAATGGTCGTTCTATTTAAAATATTTCATTGGCTTCAGAATTCTGCTTTATGTAATATTTTATAATGGTATTTCATTAATTAACATTTAGCTTCCAACCGTGGAAGAAGGTTTTGTCTGTATGTGTGTGTGTGTGCATGTGTATTAATAAATGGAAACGGAAGGAACGAGAAGAAGGAAAAAGGGAATGTTCCGTACAATCATAAATTCCAGTTGATAATAATTGTAATTGAAAAGTTCCTGGATGGGCCGGCTGCCGGAAATAATTGTGGTAATAATTTAATGGTGACTCTTTTAAATATGGTCGGCGGCAATAGGAGTGTCGTTTATATTCTAGTCGGCCGAGCTAATAGCAATTATGAAGATTTATACGCGTCTAATTTATGGAAGTTCTTAAAATAACAAATCGTATTTTAAAGCAGCACTCGACGCCATAAATCGGGGGGCCAGTGCTGTGCGGCGCTTCGTGTCCGAAAACTACGGCCTGCAAGTGCTTCAAATCAGAATTAGAGTCCACAAGTTTAGTAGTGGATGCCTCCTCCTGCTCTTGTGATCGTAGAGCAGCAGCAGCCAGCAGCAGCAACCCAGGGGGTGGCGGTTTCCGGCGGAGGCGGCGGCGGTTGGGGCGGTGCGAAGGGGAAGGCCGAAAATCCGTGGGCGGTTCTCTGCCCATAAATTCAGTAAATACGTGCAAGATTAAACCACAAATCGCTGTTGTCTTACGGCTAATTCATTTATATTGATCCCCTATGGTTCTCTCGCTTCGTGTCTCACCGTCCCTTCGTTCTCGCCTCTTCCGCCTTCTCAACACATTCGTTCTTAAGGACCTTAGTCATTCCAACGTCTCTATCTCTCTTCCCCTGCGCCTTCGCTTATAATTAAACTGTCCCCGTAACTCGGAACCATTTATTACATTTCCATTTTCATCTTGCGAAATCATATTTTCATTAAAATAAACTTGATGAACCGCTGCTCCGAAAGAAATATTGCGAAAACTTCATTAAGAAAAATAATATAAACAAATATAGGTACGGAAAGATTCCAATATTAAACCAACATTGCATATTGTTTTAAATTACAAATTAAGTTAATATATTGTAATTATTTATTTTATTCAGTATACAATAAATTTACTTTACTAAATTATAATAAAATACAGCACATCTACAAATAACTATAAAACTATTAAGCAATTCTTTCTACTTTGAATTCTTGTAATTGAAACCTATAAGTTGATTATAATAGGTTATAATTTCCTTCTAAACCCTAATTGAAGATGGAATACTATTAACTTTGTATGAAAACCAAAGATCTTTGGTTTATGCAAAGGGCTGCAGCAAAGTCAACAATAGTGTTCTCTTCTTCCTTTATGCGTATTTTCATTATTTTAGTTTGTATTTTTTCATGTAGTTGTAACAATAAATTTATAAACTTAAAATCATTAGTTGTTAATAACAATAATAAAAGTTATTACAACACCTAAAAACAATACCTTTACCGAGGTCGTTCCACGAAACTTGGCCGTAAAGCGAAAAGCTAAGGAATCAATTATCGCGCTTGCGCAAGTTTGGCAACATGTAGATATATCGATATGAAAAACAAGTTTGTTTTGCTGTTATAGCGAAACATTTTAGGCCGTAAATCGAAAACGTGACTTAATTGAAGAGGGCCGTTTTAGCAAAATGCCGTACAAAGAGCGGCCGTATAGCGAAGTATGGGTGTATTGTTATTGCTGCAAAGGGCTGTAGACCATAGATCTTCCTGCCCTAACAATTGTTTTTTGCAAAATGTTGATTCTTATGATATCGTTGTCAAGAAAACGAAGATACTTCAATTACAGATGTACTTTCCAAAGTTCAGCGGGTTTCGAAAAGAAGGAGCAGGAGGAGATTAGGTAATAGGATAATTTCAAAGCTACCCAAGTGTTGTATATTCACGCGAAATACGTTTGATGTTTATTGGTAACGTTCTGACGACAGAGAACGAGTGCTCAGTTGGGAATGAGAGAGGCTAGGGAGAGAGATGGAGAAAGAGGAGAGGAAGGGTATGGAAAGAGAAACAGTAACTTTACAAAGTTGAACCAAGAGATGGTATCAGTACATTCTAACACTCGAACCGACTTGGAGATTGTTTACTTGGCGATTAGGGCCCTAAATGAAAAACTTTTCTGCAAATACGTTTCCAAATCAAATAAATTATCTACATAGTTCACTGTACTAATTATCAAATGGAGATAATTATACAAAATTGCAAACTCTGTGTTTTTCAGAAACCAGTCAGATATTAATTACATGTGATTTGAATCCATAAGAGTAAATATCAATTTGAAGATTTAGAAATGAATAAATTTCTTGTGATATTAATTCATAAATAAAAACTTTTCAACAAATACGATTCCAAAATAAATTACCTACATAGTTCAGTGTAGTAATTATCAAATGGAAAGTTTACAAATTAGTAAAATCTATATATAATATGGATACATTGTGGATGGTTTCTTTTTTTACATGAAACTAATGGGTATTAATTGCTCGTGAATCGAATGCAATCGAATAAGATTGATCGGTTTTACTGCAATTAATCAACATATACTTTGGAAATTACCATTGACAAATTGGTTTGTCCAATCTTAAACCGTGGGGGATGCTTGTTGTTCAAGTGCAAACCTTACAAAGTGCTTTTCGCCGAGGACAATTTATTCAGGAAGAGGATGAGAATCCATCAGCAGTTGTTTCGTTTATATCCTAATGATGTGTTCCATACTATCGGACGGACACTAATGACTTCGTTGCTTCCCGACGGCAATAAAACAGTTAATGCATGTGTACGAACATGTCGTTCGCCATATAAACCCGATGGCGCTAACGAGCGTTTCACCTAAAAAATATCCTGCTATTGCTGCTGCTGCTGCTGCTGCATCAGATATTCCTGATGCTGATATTCATGTGCATCTATGTGCAATGCAGGTGTATCTCGTCGAGTGCATCAGTGTAATTACAAACTTGTAACGAACATGCAGAGATATGATATAACTTTATTGATAATTACAACTTGGATGTTACGTAAAATGCACGTCATTTCGATGCGAACTTTTCTACTATAGCACAAATTAATGTAACATTCGTAAGTTTCGCAAAACAAGTTGATCATTTTGTCACGAAACATGAGTAGTTTAATTTACAATCTATTCAAAGTGAACAATAAGTTTAGTCGTAACATTAACACTAAATCTACCGACACTTTGTGCATACCCTCCGTTTACACCGAATAATTTTCTCGAAGATTCATTATAAAACTCTTTTTATAACAAAACAAAAACTAATGAAACATTCACAATTTTCTTAAAGCAAGTTAAACATTTTATCACGAATCTTTATATAAGTTATAACTCTTTTTTTTTAAGGAACATCCCCAAGTTCTTACTAAATGAGTAACAAAAGTGTATACCTCGGAATCGACGATTTACGATCAATATAATTTATGAATGGATTTGATGGTACGGTATTTTACACCCGAACTTACTTTCGTCCCTTTTTCACCTAATATAACTAATGGCCCATAACTCGTTTACTATCTGCATTTGTCTCTTTAGAGAGAAAAAAAAAACACCAAACGGCATAAAAGTGTTATGGTTAGAGCATAGCTCATCACATTTAGGCAATTTAATCAACATCTCATATTCTACAAATTCATGTTTTCATATATAATAAAAGGGTCTACTTCATTTGCCCGACATTCACTTTCCCGACAATCGTTAGCCCGACTGTATTGAAGGCCCGACATTCGTTTTCCCAACTGTATCGAATTCCCGACATCCATTATCCCGACAATATTATATTCCCGACAGCCGTTATCCCGATTGTATCGAATTCCCGTAATCCGTTTTCCCGACTGCATAGAATTCCCGACATCCGTTATCCCGACTAAACCAAATTTTCGTATGTTATCATGTCATTCATAGTGCGGATACATCATTACATTGCTTAACTCCTACAATTTATGTTTCTGTTAAAGAATAGACGATAAACACTTTAGATTTTGTGATGTATTTAAATAAAAGTGCAATTATCGTTAAACCGTATAATTTCCGACACATTCAGCATGCAATCTTGGTTAATGGGGAAGAGTTGAAGAGGCGCAACGAAAACAATCCGAGGATATTTAATGTCCTTAATCTTTTAATTCCATCGGCGGCGGCGGTGGCGAAGATACCGAAAGCAGTCGATTACATTGATTGTCGCCCCCTCCGCCCCATACACATAATCTAAACGGCGTGGGCTTCTGTTTTCTTTTGCTTTCTTCTCGTTTTTGTTTTCTGGATGGAGCGCACCCCCCATCTCGTTCGCCGCCAAAAAGTGCTTCGTTACGAAAATGAACGGCGGTTTAAAGCCGCCCTTAAGTGACAGATTAAAAGACGAAGAAAAGAAACCGGAACACCGGCAACCGAAGAGCAAAGGGAAGAATAATGCCTCTTATCCAAAACAACACACACACACACACACATTGTCCTCTTATCTTAATGCGTACACAATTCGTTTGAATTGCTATGGTCGACCATACTTCACGCCCACGTGTCTATCGACTAACGCTAATGCCTCCTTATTTCTTTCGCTCCGCTACTTCCGCTCCTCAATGTTGCATTACAAAAGAAATGAAAATGTCGTTGACTTCCTCCAACGACTTAATCCTGATTGATAACCACTTTACACTGAGAAATATTGCTCAGTATTATACAAATAGAATAGCACTTTATTTGTATCTTTTAATATATGCATTATCTTTAAAAATGTACTATCATGCCTATTTAATGCACATTTCGAGGGGAATTTAAGACCCAATTTGGATAAATCAAATTTACAAAAAAAAGTTATAATACTAAAAGTTAATGGTTTAGAAATTTAAAGTTTCATTATAATTAATCTATTTTTTCTTAATTATATTTAAGATGATAATGTTACATAGAAAGGACGAAAGTTTTGCAATTTACTTCTGACCTGATTTACTATATTAAGGCTATGAAATCAATATTTAATTTTTCGGTTCATTTACAAAATACTATCCACTTATTTAGAACAAATTTATTCTCATTATGAAATTAATTCATTTCAATAATAGTATTGATTCAACAATAATTATATAAAAAAATAATACAGTAACAAAATTGTTCAAAAAATAAAACAAAATGTAATTGTTGCAAAAATAATGAATAATATCAATTTATTACAAACGTCATATAAAAACATAGAAAAAGGCAAAATATATTCATACAATAATAATTATTAAAAGCAGAAAGAACTACTAAAAATGTATTGTTTACTACAGTAATTTAAATGTTAAAAAAGATTATTTGTCTTTCTGTCACTCAATACAATATTTTAATTGTAGTTTTTCTAAAGCCAACTATTTTTTTTTAAATTAAATATACTGAAAATTACAAGTTAATCTTCATTTCTCATATAGAATTCTTTGACACTATTTTTTTTCTATTAAATTCTTTATTTTTTAGAGTCATGTCTAAATTCACATGGCTTTAAGAAAGACTGAATCTAAAGCAATCACATATAATTCTTCCTCGCTATTTTTGTTGGTATTCAATGTAGCAATTATTCGGTTCTAATGAATAGTCCAATAATTTCGGGAGAGAGAAGTGGTTGCCTTTCCGGAATAGGCGAGGAACGAGAGTGGAGAATCGGAGGGTCCTGGCAAAAGGGATGGCCTCTATTCAATTCGTGGCACGCACGGAACCCTTTATTTTTTCCCTCCGTCCGCGCGTTCGATTTAGCAATCCATTCCGTTTTTATCGCACAATTTGAGTGTCCAATATCTATCTCTCCTTCTGCCCATCTCTTCCTTCTCCTCTTATTCTTCCACCTCCCTCTTTTCTTTATTTTCCCTCTTCTTTCTTCCGTTCATTCTTAAAATTCTCCCCATTTTTTTTATATTATTGGCACCGTTTCTTATCTCCTTGATTACATCGACTCTGCGCTCCATACACAAAGGAATACAGATTACGCATTCCGCTCTACTCTTTTGTGCCGAATGTTTCATCTCTCGCAATAATAATGTTCGATTCATCGAAGTTGCACTTTCGATGATCATCATCATCATCATCCACGATTATTATTATTTTTTCATTATTATCATCACTATACATTTGCTTCTTCCTTTTTATTTCCCTCTCAGTCAGTGAACGGAAATGAAAAACCAACAAAGGATGCGTCCTTCCTGCTTCCACGAGGAAATCCCATTTGGTTTCATTTTGTTCGAAGAAAGAAATTCGCTTCTTGTAACTTATTGTTTCCTTCAGACTTAAATATTTTATTGCACCTCGCTACGTGCCACCAATTAAAGTTAAGTTCGAAATGCATTATTTATACAATTACGGCAGGAAAACTTTCCCGTCTCAAACTTATATTATTGCAGCTTATATAAGTTATATAATTGTTCAAATTAAACATATCAATATTTATAGTTTATTCAGCTACTTGAATAAGTATTACCTCAATGGAACTTTTTATACGGTAAATTAATAATTGGAAAGTATAATAATGAAGACGAACTTTGTTATATTTCAAGATGATGAGTTTAAGGTAATTAATAATACCGTGACCAATCGTCCTGTTTTAGGGAGGACAGTCCTTTTTTTTCTAGGTTTTGTCCTTCATAGAAAAGTATCGTCCTTTTTGATATTTTAAACCTAATTTGCAAAATTATAACACTTAATAACAATGGGAAAATCTACAAGTTGATTATAGATGGGTGGAAATATATAACCATTTCAAAAATGAACACATTACATATTAAATTTAGTCATGTTTGTTGAATTTACGTTGTGCCTTGGAACTAATGCATCAGTTGAAAGAGTTTTGGTACTGATTTTTGGACAAGTGAAAAATCAATTGATAAAATTTAATATGAAGGATTTTGCTAAGAAATATTGATAGAAAATGATACATCGACAAAAAATATTCATTCAATTAAGGGATGTAAGCATAATTAGTGCATTTCTGTTTGTATTAATAAAATATTTCGTTAATTTCCATTTTTCTTAAATATTTTCGTCTTACTTTTCATTGTAAAAAAATGGTTACTTTATTAATAAGAAAAGGCTTATTGTTTTGAGCTACATTAGCTATAGTGATATCAAATAAACTAGCACACTTCCTTTTTCTGTAATGTTTTACTTATATTTGTTTTGGTTAAGATAAGTTTGCAATAAATATGTATTTCTAGCTTTGATCTCTATTTTTTTTGCTTTTATATGGACACGTGGAATTGATATTCGTGTAAATTGAGGGAAATCTTAATTGAAAACTCTGAGATTAAAAAATAGTGGTGTAATTTAGTTAATTTTGGGAATTACTTAATTATGAATTTCCAATCAACATACGCAGAACTTAATGCGTGCTTAAATCTTTAATTAGTTGTGAATTGGTCGATCTGGGCTGTTTGATCCGGATTTGCGTGCACACGCAGTCACCTTTCGCACAAAGCGAGAAGCCAGGATGGAACATAATGTTTTCGTAACATTATTAATAAACTACAAGGCGGTTTCTCTAATTACTTACACCGTGAGCTACTTCAAAGCGCGTTGCATTTGCCGACGCCACCTAATTCACTTTATTACCTCCTCCCAACACTGAGCTGTATTAAGCATTAAACAGTAACTCTCGACTCTCGTGCTGCATAGGCTTTTCGAGTATATCTGCTTAGTATAAGCAGTATCATCATCATACATTGCAATTAACATTGAAAGAAAGAAAGAACTTAGACTCACCGTTCAACTGCTTAGTTCCGTTGTACCAGTAAACTTTCGGTGTCGGTCGTCCGGCGTTTGCCTCGCAAATTAATTCAATTTGCGTGCCTTCGTCGTGGGGTCCCAGCATTGAAGTGTTTGCCATGGTGACGCCATCCACTCCAAGTATTCGCACAGATTCGGGCACAACTGCAAATAAAATGTAAATTATCAATCACTTTATGCATTCAATATGCACTGCAATGTGTGCTGCAGCATCAGTTCTGAGCATGCATAAAACAAATACCATTGACCGGTCGTGGTAGGTTTAGTACTAATTATACTAAAGTTTACTATAATACTAATAAATCATGATAAAATTTTGAATTTTTTTACTTTTGCTCATTATAAATGAATCAATTATAAATGTAAATGGTTGATAATAAGTAAAGAAAGGCTTATTGTGTCTCATTTTATAAATTTATCAATTTTCTATCAACTTTGAAATTATTATCTAAGAATTATATTATTAACGGAAATGATTGTAATGCAATAAATATTACTTATTGTAGATATTATTTCAAAGCATTATTAATGTCAACATTTTTATTGGACTAACCACTCAGGTTTTATACCCCTTTGCAGCAATAACATTATAATGTTTCGTTTTTCTGTATTGCTATTGCATGAAGTTCTTATTATAAATTTAATATTTAAAACTTAACAAATTTGACATTTGTTAACATTATAAAATACACTTTCATCGTTACAATTGTTCTGTAGGGGGTGTAGCTAAGGGTGAGGTGAGATTCCCTCTCCCAATCTTCCTCGTTGCTTTAAAGAGCCGACAAACAACACCGATATTTGCAACCCTTCACGAGAAAACACCATCAGCAATGTGTACTGTTTCTAATTGTTTCACGGCCTCCGGTGGGTTTTAATTAATTAATTTTGTTTAATCTGACCGTAAACAGAATTTTGGATGAGATTATTTCCGCGGAAGACGACGCAGAATTGGATTTAATTTCCACGGTACGCGCGATTTTCACTATCTTGCAATTATAAATACTGTCTGCCTTGCGCATCTTCGGGTATATCAAACATTCAAAGGCGATTCAAACTTTGAATCAACTCTGCGATTGCATTTAATTAACGAATTAGTTGGAAGATACGTATGCTGTTGTTAACGTGCAGAACCCTTGATTTTATTTATACAAGTATTCATATTATTAATTAACAACTGTTATGACAGCTAATTTAGGATTTATTATTCAAAAATATTTACCATTCAGATTACCAGAATCCCTATTTTTTTTAATAATTTGTATATGAATTTACATGAAGCAACAATTTTTCTACATTTTCAATCAGATTTTTTGATATATTCCTAGGAATTCATATGTTCCTAACAAATTCATATCGGTATATTTTGTATTTGATCAATAAACGTAACTTTATTACTGGTTTTCATTGGACTTAATTTGCTTTAATAAGGGTGGAAAGTCCAAGGACGATAGCCTTTTGGTAAGCTTTCAATGGTGGCCCTTTTATTATATTATATTATTGCTTTAATTAAATTGACATATGTGAGTTGAATGAATGTACCAAAGTCCAAAGAGGAAATGAAAATGTATTGATTAAATATTTTGCATTATTTGCGAAGGGTGCGATGAGAGCGATGTTTTTCAGCGTGCTTCGTATTCGGTAAACGTTTTCATATTCCTTCAGAGCTGCGGGGCCTCTGTTTCTATATAGCATTATAAAAATTTCACGTTTACGTTATCTATGGAAATCATGTGGGGTTGTTCAAGAGAAGGAGGCTGTCGTGCAAATTGTTATGCGGAACCGTGGCGATACCCGAACCCTATGTGTATGTGCATTACACCCCCCACACAATGTCGGTTATATATTTGTATATATGTATACAAATGCACGGTGAAATCCATAAAACTTAACATTTTACAGCGCAGAATTTAACGGCTTGCTTAAAAAGTGCGGGGGTGGCGTCGACGGAGAGGAGTCGCGTCGTGAGTCGAGGGGCAGAGGGTTGGAGGTGCCGGGGTCGGTTTGTCGTGGAATTACAGGCCTCCGAGCTATTACCCCCAGCTCGTTTGCAGGTCAAGATCTTAAAAACGCTACTCGGAGGGATATAAAAATTAAGTGCTCGGCGATTCGTTCGTGAATTTACACCGACGGTGGAGATTTTAATTAAATTCCCTACGAGCGTTCCAGGTGAGTGTATATTTAGTGGGCAGAGGGGGTGGGCTTTTGAGGCTGTCGAGGTGTGGGTGGGCGGCTTCCACCTCATCCTCTTCCGGCGGATTCTTATCTGTACCGATTTATCTGGCTGCGCAAACCTTGTACTTTACGGTGCCGTAAAAAAGGGCCGTCGCAGGACCCCCTGCGGATCCTCGCACCAGCCATCACTGATAAACTACTGTTTTATTGTAATCCCGCCGATACTCCACCCCTTCCTTAATTTCCACTGTAAAAGAAATATATTTCTTTTTTCGTCTGGCAACCCTCCAACGCCAATACCTTTCATATGCTCTTCCGGTAATTGGTTCTTACTTTAATATGAAAGTTTATAAGTACTTACTAGAACAGTTTACAGAATACGCGAAAAAAGTGTGAGAATTGATGTCAGTTATGCTTTCCTAAGCACTTTTGAAATCTGATTCTTAAGTAATTTTCGATCATAAAATTTTATGACTTTAATAACTGCAGCATTCACTTGATAATGTTTTGATTCTTGATAAACATCAAATATTTTGTAAAGCGCAAAAAGAATAGTTAAAAATCATGAAAAAATAGTGCTCTCAATAATCTGAATATTAAATATTTTACATACCAACAAGAGTTACTTAAACATAAATGAATAATTATAAAAAGGGTTGAAAAACTTATGGTTATTAACTCTTTTCAATATTTGATTTACAGTTATTATTATATGAATATTTCATGTATTTTAACAAATTTATTGGTGCAAATTGGAAAATATATCGTTTTTTTTTATATATTTATGTGACTGTTAAAATATAATTGAAATAAATTCAAATTGCAAGTATTAGTATCATTTATATCGTACATATAATACAATAGAAAGTCAATGGTTGTATGAGATTGACAATGTATGTAATCATCAACCATTAGAGCAACATATGGTTTAATCGAATCCGTATGCTACAGATGTGTGCATAATTTCAAATCATGTAAGGATAATGAACTTAATGCAATCAGATATCAATCAAATACACCTTTAGACTTAATCGACCAATTAATACGATAAGTCTGAATGCAAACATGATAGCCATAACCGTATAATTATAATAAGACCGGGTATTCCAATTTGATAAGCATTTCGCATAAGCAGATAAGTGTTATCACCAGAAGATGCAAAGTAGACAAACTACAACCTACTAGGGTTAACGAACGAAATCCCGAACATCAAAATCCCGACAACCATAATCCCGATTGAATTAATGTCCCCAAATCTATAACCTTTAAAGCCGACGAGATACAAATTCTGTCGGGATTATGATTTACAGGATATCGAATGTCGGGATTTTAACTGGCGATTGTAAATGTTGACTGAAACAATAACAACTATACAGTCCTTTTTTAGTCCTTTAGCTGTTTAGTCCTTGTTCTGTTTTTTCATATTCTCGTTTCTGTTATTACTTGTTCTACGTTTTCAGGGAACTGCAGTTAATAAACGAGTATAGCATAGGGACTTCCTGCACCATAGATAATAAAGGCATTTGGATTGTGTTAAGGAGTCTTCGCGGTTGAGAGAAAATTATCCTCTGATAATTTCGGCAACATTTTCCTGCAAAATAATTCGGTGTTCTCGTTTTTTACGAGGTCGACCGGCAATTCGGAAGTGGTTCGTTAATATTGCAGGACGGGTGGTAACGTTATGTATGTGTAATTTCGCAGCGCTGCAATTAAGAGGCCGGCGTCGTCTTAAGGGGTTGTTATTACCCTAATGGCATTGTAAAGTGTATCTCGCGCTGCAGAAGAAGGAAGATCGGTAACACAATGTGATGCATTTAGGGAAGGACGGGAACGAGGAAGAGGAGAATGCGAAAGTCCGATGCAGCCATGTGTAGGTGAAACAATTTAAACTTTTCCTACTGGTACATTTAACGCCCCCTCCGGAGGGAGCATTCTTTTCGATCATTAAGTCGGCCGTAACGTCTTTACGGGACGGCACAAACGAAACGCACGAATTTATTTCATAATTCCCTATTTGTATGTTTCCACATTATTTTTCTTCTTCTGTTCTCATCCTTTCCCTTCATCCTCTTTCGGCCCGTTAACATCGTCGTCGCCGCTGCCGCACCGAAATAATGACATTAGTTCAAAATTGGAGTTTATTGAATTTCCAGTCTGCACGAGGAGCAAAAGAAACTTTCCCGAAGACTTTTTTTCACCCACTCGTTATGGGCGTGTGCTGCTGGCCCTAACATATTGAAAGACTTACATCCTGCGAGGGTCTTTTTATCTTCGTTTTAGGTTGCCTGGCAATGCTAGAGATTTATCACTAGTAAATATATTATCTTCTTCATCCCTCATCAGACCCAAACGTTTTTTTTATATCTTTATATATATACGGGCAGATTAGCTGATGAGTTAAAACGATCGATGTTCTAATAAAAAATCTGAAGATTAGAAACATGCTGAACTCTGCAATTTTACGTTTTTATCCAGCATTTCAAAATAATATTACACTAAATTTCATTGAATATTATGTGGTCAATCTTCTTACAAATTAATACAAAAAATATATTTCTTCAGTGCGATAGTAGGAATAGCTCAAAAAAAATGTGAAAATTTCGTTTCATTTAAATTGCTGTGACATAATGACTTATGCGCATAGATCGTGAAGATGAGATGCCCTTCCGACGTGTGCTCCGATATGAAATAATTCTCCGGGATTCCGGCTTTTGTGGTGCCGACATATTCGATACGTGAACGCAACATCAATGAAAATGCCGAGGCTGTCGCAGCGAAGGCGGCAGGAATGCATCCTGGATTTTTGCCACATGGTGGAGAGCGCCTGTGACCCACCTTCTGAACGAGCATGAAAGCAGAACACAGTCCAATGTTAACATCTATAGAGAGCATCTCGAGTCTTTTCAATTCGTTCCCGTTTGATGCACTCGTTGTGCTTTTGAAGAATCCCGACAAGCATGGCTGTTAAGATGTCCAATTGAGGTGGTACAACGTGAACAACAACAAAAAAAAAATACATATAAAAACTAATATATAAATGAAGAAAATGGGATCGTTGGTGTCGATACGGTTTAAGAATTGGCGAAGAAAGGGCAACAACGCGTGTACTTCAAATTAGTAATTTCGACTTTTAATTGCTTAAATTTCATTAGATGATTTTCCTCGGGGCGAGACAAAGGGCCCGAAAGTTGTCTTACGCCAATATCGGTAAGCGTAAACTTTTAATTGAACGAATTGGGGAAATAACTTTTTAGCACTTCTAATTAATATAAGACATCAAATCCACCTCCACTTTTCCTAAAGAACATTTTCTTTATATTTTTTTTACATGTTCTTCATTCACTTCAATTATAAATCTATAATGCACGAATCTATTCAGCATTAAGTATTTTACAAAAATTAACTATTAATAACAACTATTTTCAAAGATAGTTTGTTTCCCATAAAAACTAATAATTATAACCGAAAATACACGATCTATTCAATATAAAACATTTCCAACTGAAATGTTACAAAAAATACTACAAAACTATCAATAAAAACTATTTTCAAAGATAGTTAGTTTACAACAAAATATAACATGTTACATAATAGAAATGAATAATAAGGATTTCTTGTTTCATAATTATAAAATTATGGTGAAGATGAAAGCATAAAAATAGAAATGATGCTGTTCTAAATTTAACTTTTATATACATTTTGGTTTTATGTACATTACTTCTATTTCCTTATTATTTGTTAATTCAGGGTCAATGACGTGATTAATTAAATTATGATGTATTCTTCATGGCGCTTCGGTCTATTTGTGTCCTCATTATTTCCCTTGATTAGTTGTTCAAGTACACTTCGAATTCATGTGTGTCAGCTTCTCTTGCATACACGACGATGCGGGAGTCAAGTTCTCATTAATATTAGAAAGCCGAAGGATACGGGTCGCATATCCTCCTGTCCCATTAACCCAGAACATCTTTATGTCGCACACTCTTCTACATATATAATATATGCGTACATAAGATGTAGAAAAAACTATATGCATTCTATAAAATAACGATTCTATTATACATTGCAAATATTAAACTATACAAATTACTTATCCAATTGAAAATATGAATCTTACAAATAAACAAAAATTATAAAAAAATATATAATTAAAATTGAATACAAATATTATTTTTAATAAGAAATTAGGTGGAATTCATAGTTATCTTACTTAAAATTCGAATTTAAAAGTGACTAATTATAATTAAAGAAAAAAAAAATTTTTCAAAATCTTCACCGATTTTCTAAGAATTATTACTTAAAATTTCAATGATTTTTAATTAGTTTTTTTTGTTGAAATCTGATTTAAATTAAATTTAAAATATGCTCTGAATATTGGAGATATATAAGTAAAATATTACTAAATAAGACAAAGTAAAGAATTAAAAATTTGTTATGTAAAGTGCAAACAATAAGTACAATTTTTGATATAAAATTAAACATGTACTGAAATAAGAGTTTTCTTTTAATGTTACGGCCCTATTTCTGGCATCTTTTTGGTCCTTTTCACCATTTTTAGCAATGACCGGTAAATGTCGGAAAAATCGGTCAGCGGAGAGATTTGAACCAGCAGCACCTTTCGCAACAGATTTTTGTGATTCAGAGACTCTTAACCACTAGGCTTAGAGTTGCCCCAAATAAGAGTTAGAACTATCAATTATTGATTTGTGCATGTAGAAAAATGCAGTTTTAGATAAGCAAATACTTGTATTACTTTATAAATCTGCTAGTAAATATACATATTTACTGGTATATTTAAATTTGGTACAAACATGGAGTTAGTTAAAACATTAGACAATCATAAAGGTATGCAACATAATTGGCATCTCGTTTTCACTTAAGAACTTTGATCTATTCGATCCTTTTAATACGACGGGAATATGGATCTATCGGAAGGGTGAGAAACAAGCAAAGGCCGTGACGTCAATTACTTATATAAATCAGGGGATAATTAAAACGGCGATTCGCGCTTAAATGCGAGGCCCGGTTTCCGGTTTTTCCAGCCGTAATTAAAAGTTTCGCGGATCTCTGGATCTGGCGGGGCGCGATTCTCCTTAGCAGGGGGTGGATGAGAATCAGTCGGTCTGTCGGGTTTTTTGGGGGGCACCCGCGCGCGACCACAAAATCGATGCGACACTGGCACTCTCTCTTTCTCTCTCTCTCTCACACACACACAAAACTGGGAATTTCGGTTTAATTAAACGCCTTGACGGGGTGCAGGGGGGATGGAGGTGGATGTCGGGCGAGAACGCAACACAAGCGACGACGGTTTCGCGTTTAAGTCGCATCCTTCCTACGTGTTGCTAATAATTCACAATTAATTAAGTTACGCACATACACGTAGCATGTGGCCCTCTCTCACCACGCACATTGTTTGCCTACATTTAATCTGATTATACGTATAACTATATGCATCTATTCTGCAGATAAATAATCGTTCGAGTGGCATTAAATTATTTGCGAGAAGCGGATAAAACAAACCGGGAGATTTCTCCTAAATTATGTCCCTTAGTAAAACTTAATTAACTTCAGCATTTACGAGCAGAAATTCGATTCCATAAATTACTCAATATGTAATGCAAAAAAGTTTACTTATAGATATAGGACAAGTTGAAATCTAATTACTTCTAATTTATTGCATGAAAACTATATAAAAATATTAAATTTTAAGAAAAATATATTATTTTGTCTATGTATTCTTACCAATCAATTAAGAATGTTAATTAATTGCTGTAATAAACATATTTTTTTACATAACTAATATAAACTAAAGACATAAATTGGTGGATGCGCCGGGAATTGAATAGGTTTATACATTCACAAACATTGTTAATTTGAAGTGTTTTATCACTAACACAATTCATAGTATAAAATGTGCATTAAATACATGTATTGCATTAAAACCATATATTAAACTAATAATAACTTAAATATAATGAACATTTTTTAAGAATAATTTAAACGAAATGCGGTTTTTTTGGTGGACGCGCCGGGGGAATATTCAGTTAGTTTTTCCATATGTGAAAAGATATTACAGAGCAGGTACAAAACGCAGTACAGGAAAAATTTAGAGAATGAAAAGTTGTTAATTCTTTACTTAGTCTTATTTGGTAATAGATTTTTTTAAATATCTCAAAATATATCTAATATACTTTCATATACTAAGTAAGTGGTAAATTTTAGTAAATGGGTTCCCTGAAAACTCAGTGCAAGTAAAATCAGAACAAGAAAAAGGCTGTACTGGGACAACCAGGAAAGTGAATAAACATGTTTCACGAAGAACTATAGTTAATAAAAATAAAATTAAAAATGATTAACCATAATAACGACTAAAAAACGAATGTTCTGTTTTGTTATGGTACTACATTTTGGATATCCTATTGTTGGGTCTACTTCATTTACCAGTCGGTCATTTTCCCGACGCTCATTAGCCCGACATCGGTTAGCCCGACTGTATTGAAGTCCCGACATTCGTTTTCCCGACTATATCGAATTCCCGACATCCGTTATCCCGACATCCATTAGCTCGACTATATCAAATTCCCGACAACCGTTAGCCCGATTGTATCGAATTCCCGACATCCGTTGGCCCGATTGTATCGAATTCCCGACATCCGTTATATCGAATATTTCATTAGATTTTGGATGTTGTGCAAGGATGTTGGTAAATGGTGACAACACTGTACGCTGCGTGTCTTAAACATTGGCATGTAGTTGTACAAAGTTTATTTAAGTTTAAAAATCTGATATTTTTAGACTATTTCACCAAAATTAAAATAGAAATTAACACGCGAGTTAGATGAACTTATACATTTTTTTAAATTAAAATTTAGAATTATTCCAACAATCTAATCAAACTTGAAGAGCAATTATTTGCAAATAGTTTTGCTAATGCAATTAATCAGTATATGTATACATTCACCAAACTATCAAACATTCATTGTCACTCGTTGCTCTCGACTGTGTAAACTTACGATAATATTCTTCCTTTGTTTGCGCACAGTACAGCGTTCCGCAATTTCGGACGGAATATGTGTACGTATTTATTATTTTATAATGGCCACTTACTGGAATAAATAAATCTCTTTGTAGTGGGAAAACGTTCGGCAATTTTGGCAACGTTCCGCCGGTCCCGTTTCGCGCTAATCCTGCATGCAATTTGCATTCAAGTAGGCACTGCGAACTCATAAAAAAGAGACCGGAGGAGGGAGGAATGAAAGAAGAGGATGCTGGGGGTTGAGGGGGGTTGGAGAAGATAGCGGACTCGACTCGATGGTACTAGAAAATACCCTTAAGCCTAAGCGTAAAAATTGATTTTGGTATCAGGAGAACTTTGTTGCAGAAAGGGAAGAAAAAAAAAGGAGAGGAAGAAGTGAAACGGGGAACACTTGTATATTGAATTCCCAAAGGGACGGCCGTTTTTACAATCGAACATTAACGATCATTAAACTTGCCCCAAAGAGAGTATTTTTTTACTCTGCTTTGCATCTTAAATAAAGCTGTACGGTTGAAAGGTTTCGATCGGTCGTTTTTTTTTTATTGACTTCTAATACATTAGGAAATTCTGCTTTTAATTAAATTATTTCAATTTTTATAATCCATATAAAAATCTATAGATTTTAGATGAAACATATTTACAAAATAATAATCTCAGCATATGAAAACAGTAATAACAAAAAGGTGTTTCATATTATTTTGAAAGGATAAATAAAAAAAATCACATTAACAAAAATCCATTTTTTTGTTCCTTTCATTGAATAATAATGAATAACCCATCAATTATTATTGCCACAATCAAATAAATATACATTTTTTATATAGTCCAACATTTATTTCAGTATAATCGATATTAATTGCGTGTAATTTACGTGAAATGTGGGAAATAAATGCATATATTAATACAAATAAATATAAAACAGAATTGCAATTATATCCCAAACTAATTGACCTACGACTTCATGAAATCTGCACATTATACACAATATTTATATGCGGATTACAAATGAAAAACTAAATTATTTGATCCCAGTTTTATCGATTCGCGCCTTCCGAGAGTTAACGTTTTTTTTTTCTTTCAAAACTCGACAGCAATCACAAAGTTGGTTCGTATGATAAATCCACAATTAATGGACTTGCTGAAATGATGAATTGCAGCGGACCATTCTTCATTGCATTTCGAATTTATCGTCCCGTAATTTGTATAAATTACAATTTCAGTTTTTCAATAAATTAAGGATTTTTATAATTTAAATGTTATTCCTTAAAGAAACTGGTCATCTCATTGATGCAAAAAGAATAACATTTATATTTACTGATAACTAGTTACTTGATACTTTATACAGATTGTTAAATACATAGAATTATAGGACCGAAAGACCTTTGATCTTCGCAGAACTTAATTTTGTTTATAATTTCTTTGTAATTCTTCATTGGTATTATAATGAGTTTATATTAAATGTTGTTGCATTTAATGTTATATCATTATTACAATTATTGAACTCAAAGAGTTTTGAAAATTTTCTTAATATTATAATTTTAAGGAAATTCTTTTACAAGAAATTCTTTTACTGAATTTTTTAATGTTATTATTTTTTTATGATAATTGATTAATTAGGGAAAAATGTTGTAATTTTGTTTGTTTATCATTATTTCTAAATATTCTTGCTTTGAAGAAACAAAAATACATTTTTTCTTCACAGCCCGGCGCATCCACCATTTTCTTCGACACACAAAATTAATTTAAAGCAATAAAAAAGTTAAAAAGTCTAGTAAATGCATATATTTTGTAATTATATTCATTATTATCAAATGCAGCATAAAATCCTTTGTAAGCAGTTCTATTTAACTAATTCATTATTATTATTAAGTTTTCAACTAATTTGAATTCAATTTCAAGTTATATAATAAGTTTTTGCTATGCGAAATGTGCGTGTGACTTGTGAATAACCGTATTGAATGGATCGTTATAACATCAAAGAAATTAAATCTTAATCGGTGCGAGGAATCTCTTGCGTGCAGTGAATGCATTATATGTACGTGAACCGTGGATAATCCTCCATTTTCATTCATCCTTTCAGGTGTCGAAGCCATTGCTCTTAATCTTCACTTTATAAATAGTGATCTCTGCACTTCTCTCTGTTTCGGGCGAACTTCTTAGCCGACGATGTTTACCTAATCCTTTGCGCTGCAGATCCTCCACCAAACAATCCCGTGTTTAGTTTAGTTTCTGTACATCCAGACCCTAACCGAAACCCACACTTTCTTTGCCCCGCAAACAGTCTCAGGCTTCTAATTACTACTATTTCAAGGCAAACGCTACAGCTTTCTAAATGCAAGTGTGCTGAAGCCATTCAGAGTAGTTGGTAAAAGTACTTTAAGTTTTTGGTGTATAGAAATAATTACTTTTATACAATATAACATCTGAATAAAAGTATGCTAAAGTCATTGAATCAATAGAAGATTTTCAATTAAAATTTATATTGTATTAAGTATTGAATGCAAAGTATTAAATGGCACCTAAAGTTTTGAATAATTATATAGCTATTACAACATACTTTATATTAAAGAGCTTTTTTTAAAAATTATGAATAAATACGGTTATTTCAAGACTTTTCTTATGTTTTTCAATGAAACTACTCATTTCAACTATTTAGTTTAAGATTTTAAGTTTAAGTTTGAATTTTGTCTGGTATTTCTTGTAATTTAATGCTATACCAATATTTGTATGGGGTATTATGTTAATAATTCTATAAGATTCAGTCATTGTATAGTGAATATTGGTAATGGAATTAAGGGTGCAAAAGCTGCAATCGCAAGACGTGCGGCGTTTGTGTGTTTCGTAGGCTTACAGCTTGTTATATAAAGCTTACGCCGGAGCGCAGCACCGAGTCCTGACTTCCACTCCTTTCCTCCTCCTCCTCCTCTTCGTCCTTGCTCCGTGTCCCCCTCGTCATCTATTTCGCGTGTCAGCCGTGACTGAAATTGTCTTTTTCCATTAGCCGAGAAATTAAAAAGTTGAACGGTCCGAAGTTGAAGTGTCTCGGCGTTCCACGACGTTAATCTATGCAAAATGGCTGGGATAGATTTTCCGAGATGCCGTTAAGATTGCGTTTCGTGCACGTCGAATTGTCCTGAGCCGGTGGTATAAATATGTCCGCATTTACATATCACAGCCCGGAG
>JAFMTC010000100.1:1644603-1660940 GCA_018845635.1 Nicrophorus orbicollis | reverse complement strand
ATCGTTCGTGCCCTTTCCACCCTATGCATCGACATAAGCAGATTTCAGGGAACCACTGAGCCTGAAGAGACATCATCATCGACCTGCTCGCATTCCGATTTCATACGACACAGACCATCCCCACACTTACACTCATCCCCATTTTTATTTCCACCCCTCCCCCATACAAATAACATATGGCCCAAGTTCAAGTGCACACTCGAATTTCAAACAGATGTTACATCATTTTAAAGTATTTTATAAACACATTTTAAATTGATTATTTTATTTTAATCAAAATTATATTCGCAGAAAATGCTTTTCATTGCAAACTTTAATATAATCCTTCAGTTTCTTTTATTACGTAAAAAAGAGGGACTAGGGTTATTATTGAGTAAATCTAAGTCTATTATGAAAATAAAGAAAATACAAATAATTGGTCAAAATACCTATTTTCTACAGCCCTTTTCAGCAATAGCATTATATTTTCTTGTTATTTCTTTCTATTTTTGAAGAATTTGATTCAAAAACAGATATTAATTAAAAAAATACGTCTCTAAATTTAGTGATATATTTCCATGATTCTAATAATTAATAAATTATGTAATTTTAATTGAATGAAATGATATTTTCAACTAAATATTTATTCATTTATTTTTCATTCAAGTCCCCTTACCTCGCTTTACAGCCTAGATACGTTATTCGAAACTTGCCCGCAAAGCGAAAAGCCGTATAAGGAATCAATTATTGCGCTTGCGCACGATTGCCAACATGTAGAAGTAGATTGCGAAACATTTAGGGCCGTAAATCGAAAACGTGCCTTAATTGAAGAGGGCCGTTATAGCGAAATGCCATATAAAGAGCGGCCGTATAGCGAGGTGTGGGTGTATTACGACTTAAATTCCATTTCATTATCAATAACTTTTGGGTAAATCTTAGAGATAATTCTAATCATAGACTTAAATAGTAATTGAATGAGTCTCATGTTGCTACATTCAACATTTTTATATTTGAAAAATCATGTAAATTTAATAAAAAATCACAAATTACTTTAATATGTTGATAGTACAAATTTAAATATTAGTTGGTAAATGTTCTACTAGGTGGTAATTGTTGGAGTTCATTGCCTAGACTCATAATAATTCGCTTGGTTTGAGTGCGTCATTGTTGTGCGTTCTCACGATGTCGATGTTTTATTGTAAATAATTTGTGTTGCTACAACTCGATGTCAATATGTACAGAATTGAATGTATGCGCTCGGAAAGTGGCAAAGGAAGGAAGGAAGAGGAGGCAAAGCAGCGGCGGTACATAATCTAGGATTGCGCGTGTTTGTTTTCCTTCGCGGCGCCAGCAAATCCTTAGAAATCACGAATTCTAGTTGAGCAAACAGACAGACGGTTTCGGAAGATATTTGCAGTGTGTCAAGGGTGGGTGGAACGGGGGAGGAACAGAGCCGAGCGTAGGCCAAAACCACCACCCGCTGCAGCGAATTGCACGCAACCGCAGGAATTCCCAGAAATTAAGCAGTTTAGTTCATTTGCGTTATTGCAGGACCATTAAAATCGCATCACCCAAAAGCCACCGTGCACTTCCTTCATCAATTTCACCCCCCAGAGAGAGAGAGATGCATCGATACTCGATAGCTGCAGCTGCTGTTGATATTACACCATTTGTCTTGTACTCGAGCAGCGGGATCAGACAATCCTAACGGAAAAGTTAATTTAATCAACGTTGAAATCTGTGCCTCGCGGATGCTTTTAAAAGTTATCCCATGATGCGCAGATATAAAAGTTTATTTCAATTCTGGCCCCAACCTCCTTCCACTCATCCTTTCCCCCTGTTCTCTTCTATCCTTTTTTTGTATATGTTGTAGTCTCTGCTTCTTCCTTTCCCATCCAAAGTCATCTGATCCGAAAACTTTTCCTCGGAGCTTACTTATGCACAACTAATTAGGCCAGGAATTAAAAATAAAGGAAAGTATACGCGCGTTCCCCGAAAAAGGTTCGCTCGCATTTTGCTTGGCTTCTTCCGTACTATAGATCCGTAAACGTATCTTATTTGTATTTCTGTAATTCATTTACATTTACCCCAAACTTCGGTCAGTAATTGAGATTTTAAATGCTTTCTCAAATTACTATAAAAAACCAGACTTAATTAATGAATTCGTAATTATGTTTTCATATCCAACATTGTAATCAATTCCGCACAAATCATAATTCATATACATTTATTAATAGTAATAATAACATTCAATGCAACAGCAACTACAAGAAAAATAAAAACTGAATATAATAGAAACACAAAGAAAAGTAAACATCTGATACATTGCTGTTGCTTCAAAGAGCAATAAGTCTTGTTTTTGCCCTAAATGTAATATTTAATTGAATTGTGATAAATAAATACAAAATTTCGTTGAATTTTTCTCAACATTTGTTAATATAAAAATACTATTTCAATCACAATATGTGTTCTTAATTAACTATAAATATTGCTTATATTTAAATATATAAATTTTCTGAATTAATAAGTATTTCTTTACATTTAATATTTAACAATTAATCATAACTAAAATCGAAAATAATATTCACATTCTATGTTTTTTTCTTATTCAAATAAACAAACAACATTTGCAATTACTTTCCTATAAACATTATTCTGAATTAAATCTAAGAATTAGAGGCAGTTATAAGAAGAAATTAAATTTCATACATAAAAGTAACATTAACTTTTCTAGTGAACTTATTGGATAACTGATAACTCATCACACTCAGCCCTCAAAAAGCAAACTAAAACCTGAAGCCCCTTTGGCTCTTAAAGATACGTTACATTACGATATGGGACTCGGGCCAAAACTTTCGAGAAGAATCACCACAAATAAAACAGATTCATACAAAAAAAAAACACACCGAAGAAATATGAAATTTTCGATGAAATTATTATTTTACTTAATATTTATTATACAACCAAATATTAATTAAAACTGGATTTAACGAATGTATACATTATAATTTATACCGGACGGAAAGACCTATTGTCTTTCCCTTTGCACCAAAAACAATATATTTTATTGTTATTTCATTGCATTTATTTATTTCCATTGAATTGAGTTCATATTTTTTTTGTTGCAATGAATGTTATTATATTATTTATGAAATTGCTTTTAATTCTCGAAATTATTTAAGTTAATGAAATCTTTCGAATTGACTTTTCTCTAATTGTATGGAGAATTAGATTATACTAAACTGTAAAATCATATAGTAAATTCAATGTAAATATCAATAAATAATAATTTTCAGTAATATTCACATTAATAGAAACATTAGCAAAAGATTCACACTCTTCCAAAGGTCTTTTCGTACTAACAAATAATATATTTGCACTAATTTTGAGGATTTATAAAAGAAACAAAAATATTTTATATAAAATCAACTTTTTTAAATACTAATTTGAGGAGTCTTTATAGAAATTGGTCCTTTTTGGTCCGAACAATATATAACGATAATATTATTTATCCTTAATGGAATATGGAATGTATTCAATTTATAGCAAAGGTACATCTTTCTTAGTGATATTATGTAAGTTGGTGGATCCCGTTTTACGTATGGTGGTGCCCTTGTAGTTCTAATCCTGCAGATACAATCGGCTGTGTGCCGGTTTCGAGATTTATTCCTTGTCTCCCTTAAACAGTTTACCGTTCTCCGAGCAGTGACAGTCTACAAGTTATATTTGTTACTTTCCTTCCCAGGGCCACACATTTGAATATACATTGTGCTACTTGAATAACTTCGAAACTTGCTTATCCTCGCTCCATCGCTTTCAAATCGCTTCACGGTTCTTCCAAAATTTATTGGGTAATCTTAATTTCCAACTTTAAAAAAAATAATTACGTTTTTTACCAAAATTTATTAAAATTATTTATTGCAAAGCTTATAGTTTTTTAGTTGACTTTTTGTCCAGCTATTTTGTTTTAATTGGAATATTTTTCCAAAAATCACACAATCAAATAAAAACAAAATATTGAAGCAATTGCTAAACCTGTCACAAATATAGTTCAGATAGTTGAGAATATTAATAATACTATTTATTAGTCACAATAACCAATGAGCTATTGACCTAAGTCTTCTTGCCATCGTAGTAGATAATTGTTCTAAATTTCATTAAACTTGTGTGTAAGTATTATTTTAATGGTTTAATTAATATTTTACGTAATATAATTCTAAAACTGTGATGTAATTGCATCTAAATGATGATGTACCTCAAAGTATGCGGTAACGTGATTCATAGCAATTTCGCGTCTAAAATCACATTCCCTTTATTAGTGTACATTATGGTGGGGCATGTTAGGAATTTTCGCATCTGCATTGTAATTGGAAAAGGGAGATGCATGCAGATGCCACCTATCCCACGTTTATATTATGCACGTCGACATAGCTTACTCTGTTTGCAGAAGGATTATCCGAGCGGCGTGTGTGTTCACGTACTCACGTGTGAGAAATTACAAACTCCAATACAGAAGACACTCATTCGATTGCCTATAGTTCAGATTGATAACAGTACTTGTATACAAAATATTGTTTATACTCTTAATTGTATAAATTGTATTCGCAAATACATGGCTATGGATGAAGTCTTTCCACTCTTTTCAAATACATTTATATATAAGTAACTAAATTAAAAATAGTCTTTTCTTTTTATAGTTTCGTAATTGAATGTACAGCAGCATAAAACGTGACTATAAATAGCAAATGGACTGTGAAAAATATAAAAAAGGGTAATAATTCATAACTGCGCAATTTAATTACATTCCAAGGAAGGTATGGATTGAAGGGAGCAAAGCAACATGCAACGAAAGCCACACATTATACTTTGTAATTACATATTGCAGTTCTTGGGAGTGTTTGCTGCTCTGCATAGATAGAAGTTATATAAAAGGTTGCGTGCGTTAATCAAGCCTTTCGAACAAAACTAATTAGAAAAGTTAAAGAAATACATTGTAAAGTAAACTTTGTTGTCAAAGTTCAATCATTTAAATTATTTAAATTCATTATTTAAGTCGTTGATTCAAGAAGTAAGCTGTAATTATTATGAGGTTTTCTTTTACATGAATTTGACAAGCTACAAATCCGAACAAATCTCTAAAATGTGAAGACATTGCCTTCTGCGACGTTATTTTTTTAATTTTGAGTACGAATTACAGCCAAACGTCTATAGACACAGTAATAAATGGATATGCATAATATTACCCAATTATCCTAGTTTCATATGCATCTTTCGGATCAATTTTATCTATTATAGTTATCGAGAAAATCGCTAAAATGTGAAGACACTACTCTTTTTCGCACTTTAATTTTTCATTTCTTCAAATTTGACAGCGAATTGTAGCCAAACGGCACTAGGCACAGCAATAAATGAATACTCGTAATATTCCCCAACTATCCTAGTTTCATACACATCTTTAGGATCCATTCTATCTATTATAGTTATCGAGAAAATCTCTAAAATGTGAAGACACTGCTCTTTTTCGCATGTTAATTTTTCATTTCTTCAACTTTGACAGCGAATTGTAGCCAAACGGCTCTAGACACGACAATAACTCTATATGCGTTACATTCCTCAACTATCCAAGTTTCATATGTATCTTTAGGATCCATTCTATCTATTATAGTTTTCGAGAAAATCGCTAAAATGTGAAGACACTGCTTTTTCCCACGATAATTTTTAATTTCTTCAACTTTGACAGTGAATTACAGCCAAACGGCTCAAGACACAGATATAAATTAATATGCGTTAAATTCTACAACTATCCAAGTTTCATAAGCATCTTTCAGATCAATTCTATCTATTATAGTGTCAGAGAAAATACTCAAATTTATTGTACCTGTCCGTGAATCAACCGGGGGCTGTGGACTACTGACATAATGAATATGAACTATATTAAGTATATAAAATTACAATTATCAATGAAAAATATTAAATAAATGTGATGTAGTATTTACATACAATGATTTTGAATTATTTATGGAATGTAATAAAAGTTTCGTACAGAGAGGTAATCATGTGGTTATTAATACAAAAATAAATCAGTTTTTTTTTTTAATATCTACTTCAAACTCAAATATACGCATATAACAAAAATAAATGCAGAGAAAGGGTAGTTTTGTTTTAAGGTATGAAAAGTAGGGTCCCGATCATAATTGGCTCGTCATTGTGCGTTGCTCAGTTTCCAGACAAACTCTGACTGGATGGAAGAGGAGCAAGGGTTGAACGTGTGTGTACGTTCGCTTGTTTCACCCCCCGTCCTTCACTCTCTTCACGTACATTTTTTTTTGTATTTGGTTAGCCCCGAAGGTTTGCGTTGGTGAACTACTGGTGCCGTTGCTGGTAGCTAGAGGGTTTCCAGATCCGACCCACCCCTGTTCATCTCGTTCGTTCGTTCGTTTTGAGTGGCCTCCGTGTGTACACGTGCATTCACAGGAAGAGGGCATATCACGTCGAGTGTTTTGTGCACATTATACTTCACATAGCGTGAGCTCTCCAGTATTTATTGCAAACCAATTAATCCCCGTTGCTAACATACAGACACGGACCCGCTGACGTTCCCCTTTTTACGAAACCTTCATTTTGTTCTTGTTTTAATACCAAAGCTATACTTCATACATTTGATTATTTTTATATGAAAAAAGGAAAAACAATCCACAAACGATTCAATTGAATTTCTGCATTAAACAACAGAAATTGACAGTCAAAATCTATAAAAAGCTACATCAACACAATATGAAATATTACTTTTTGTTGTTAAAGTTGCTTAATTCTTCATAATGCTACAACTTTGCTTAAATGAAATGTTGGATATTTATACTTAATATGTTGGTCAATAATACTGAGATCAGTATATCAAAATTCTTATATATTTATAAGATTTTTTTATGTTACAACTTTATGCCTGGTACCCTTTAGGTCCAATCAACCCTCATAATTCGAATATTTATAATTAATGAGAAATTAATAAAGAACAACTAATTTAAATAATTGGATCGATATGTACGCATCGAATAATAGTAATTTTCAGTGAAAATATGTACAAAAAAAAATACATCAACACTACATTAAATATGTTATACCACATTCTTTCTTAAAGGCTCTAAACTAAGATGTCATGCTTTTAGTGGTAAATAATATATTTTTTATTAGTCTTAAATTATTTAAGAAGTATAAATAGATCATATACTGTAAATAACCAGACTGTAAAAGGTTTTAAATCTTTTTTTTTCAACAATGGAATAACTAATGGAAATATATGGGCTTTTCGGTTAGCAAATGGAAGACATAAACGAACGTTGAATATGGTGACCTATCATCAGGATCGAAATACCCGTTCGGAATCAATAGCATTAGTCGATTTGCCCGAATGCAAAGCAATAAAAGATCGAAACGGAACAAAGTAGTAATTGTGTTCTTTGAAGCGGAGTGTTAAATAATTGCGATCTAATTTCCGTAATGCACACGGACGATTTAAGTGATAGTTCGGTGGAAGAGGGGGGCTGAGTACTGTTAACGGAGACGGCTTCGGAAGGGGTGCTTTGGAGAGTTGGGGGCTAGGTCGGACATTAAATTGGCGATTGGATTTTATGAAAGCTTCCGTCTCGTAAAGCCCCGCAGGAAATGTAAAAATCGCTTACAATGTGTTGTGCGGCAACGTCTCAATGTTGTAGTAGTAGTGCGAAGCCACCCACCCCCCATGGGGGGGGGTAGTAGGTGCACGATACTTGTCCACAACGGCGTGTTCCCAGATAATACCGAATTTATCATGTAGTAAAAAGCGTTTTAAGAACACACCCCTTCTACCCCTCCACTCCTTCGCAGTTTTATTCCAACCCCACCCTCCCCCAAAAAGCAATAAATTCAGTTTTCACCGCCTTACGCGATTAAACGCTTTTATTGCGGCGAGTTTACTTTTATTTTTTAATACAATTTGCAGGTAATAAGTACGCTGTAAAGGTTGGTTATTTACTGTCCGCTGGACTTGATGTCGGCTAGGTAGGTGTTAGCGGCAATTAATAACAACGGTACAAGAGCTGTATGTGTATGTAAGAGAGAGAAGGGGGTAGTTTTCAGCAGAGACCGGGGCTGCACTTTACGAACTCATTTTCCTGAAGCAAAATAAATGGCTGCGGAGGAGGTCCGGAATAACATTAAAGAAAATTGTATGAAATAATAGCGGAACTACTTAGGAACTCGTGTGCACTTAACTTTGACGAAACCATTTCTAAATTGATTATTATTGCACGTATATACACATACGCCTCTTCTTACCCATCCGCAGCTTCAAAGTCCGACCTTAAAAGGGTTTTCTACTACGCTAAAATAATGGTTTATTAAGTTAACGCACGTTAATAATAATATTAGGGCCAATAAGGTAAAAAATAATAATAGTATTAGCTCTTAAATGAAATTAGCAATTTCATGTTCATCATTTAGATCGCATTTCAAAATCTAAATTTAATTAAATAATTAATATTTGCTATATTATAAGAATGAAAATGATTGGTTTTAGAATTTCATTTTAGAACTGCTAATTCAAGTTACGTTTTCTTTCCGCAATGAGATTACTTTTACAACTTCAGCTATCGTAGGTATATTACACCATGAATTTTATCTTAATTTTCTGTGTTCAGAAATCAAAATATTTTTTTATCATGACTATTTTCACCAATACACGTCATTTTGACTGGAATTCTCAAAGAGAATATCATATATTTTATATTCAGAACTCGGAATCGCTGATTATTATTTTGATAGATTTATCGACAGTCTACTTTCTGCAATATTTTGAAAGTTGAAGCAGTGATTTTAAATGTTAATTGATATCAATATGTAATATCTTGCATGAAGTCAGAAGCTTCTAAACTTTTGGGCAAAATAAGGACTCGAACAAAAACAATATTTTTAATGAAACTGTCAGATTTTAAATAAAAACGTAGTAACGTACTATATCTATACATCGCTTTACGGCCTAGATACGTTCCACAAAACTTGGCCGCAAAGCTAAAAGCCGTATAACAAATCAATTATAGCGCTTGCGCAAGATTTGCAATATATGGAAAAAAGTTTTTTTGCCGTTATAGTGAAACATTTTAGACCGTAAACCACAAAGAGCGGCCGTATAGCAAGTTATGGGTGTAATACAATATGTTAAGAATGAAATATACTTTTTTTTACTATTATTTATAAGAACGAGTATAAATTCTAACTGAATTATCAATAAGAAAGGGTAAAAATTAATATTTTTGAAATAATCAATAAGCCAACATACATAATGCATTGCTTTTTGAGTTAAGCTCTATTCTTCGACATAGTAGGATTAAGGTGACATAACGCAAGCTTTCAGCACTTAAGCTTAAGATTGTAGGTGTGAAAAATAAATAAGGGCTATAATATCGCGGGGAAGCGAAAGGGGTGAAAAGGGGGGAATATGCGAGGAATGCGGGAGGGCGCCGTCATAAATATTTGGGGTCCACGGGAAATTTATTATTAATGAAGTATTGACAGTTGAAGTTATGCGAAGTAGACGCGAAGTTATTTAATAATGAGGTCACGTGGGGGGAGGACTGGGGAGGCGTTTGGAAATGCCGCTGCGGGTGTTGACAAATGTGGAAGCTGTCATCGTGGGGATCATATTCGCCGCTGCCGCCGCCGCAACCGCAGGCCCTGGCTGCTCTGATTAATGGACCCTGTGACCTTGAAGTCGTCGTCCGTCAGCTGCCGCCGTCATCATAATGATCATCTTCGTGCTAAGGGCTAGGCGGCATTGCATAGTCCCTCACCATAAAAAAAACGCTAGCCACAAACGATCAGTATTTGGTATCATTAGAGCAAATACTGAAAATGAGTCCTCAATGCTGTCATAAAACTATAGTATTTCAATGGCTTCAATTCGTCTTCATTAATGTGAATAATATATAATATGAAATACATTCTATACTCATTAAACATATTGCTATCTATTACTATAATACTGTTTTATAATGCAATAATTCTATCATAATCATAAAAATAGTAAAAGCTAGCTGCAAATCATCAGTTTTCGTATCATTATACCAAATACAGAAAATTAGTCCTCAATACAATAGTATTGATCAAATTATCAAATTATCTTCCATAAAATGAATTATATAAAAGCATACATTAACTATAATGATTTAATATGTAGCTCAATAAATATATTGCTATTGTTTATTACAATATTGTTTTATAATTGAATAATTGTAACATAATTCAGGATTGTATAAAGTCCATATTTTACATTAGTTAAAGTATTCAAGAAAAATTAGGTTTGATGTTAAAATAATGGATTAAAATCGTAGTTATGACCAACCTCGAGTTTAGCAAAATTCTCCGAAACTTTTATTTATTGGCAATATTTGTGGATACGGAACAGCTGTTACTTCTTGATTTACATTTTGTTCATATAAGGTGTGTTGCAGTGCTGCAGTAGGGATTTCTACAACTGTACCAATTTATGTATAGTTTTTAGAACATCATTTAGTACAATGTTATTGCACAGATGTCATAATTTGCAATTGAAGACTCGAAATGATGTATTTCTACAATGTTACTGTAAAAATATCAGTTTAAAAATCTGTAATTATCTAAGTAACTAATATTAATTAGGAATATGCTGCAATTAAAACTAATAATTAATTAATCACTAATTGCAATTTTTAGAAAAATTAATCATACCTCAGATTTTTTTGATGAACAACAATTCTCAAGTTTATGCTTTGCTCCAATTTTTGTAATAAGTTAATTTATTTCCATTAATTTGGGTTATACGTACACGATTCTTCAACTCAAAGAATGATTTAAAATGAAATTTTTTGAAAGGTATCACTAATGATTTTGGTATGTATCACATACACGTTGGGTGTGTGATTAAAAGCAAAGTCTTGCGATTTTCTTAACGCAGCAACCACAATCCCCCATCCAATCCCAATTTAATCCTCTTCCGGTGCACCGAAGGGCCGTGCATGCGCCAAAGGGCCCCGCAATAGATATGCAGCTTAATGTGGTAGCTGCATAGTTTACGACCGTTTCTACGTTATAGTGGCAATAAAATGCCTCCGCCGTCTCGTGTACAAATCACAATAAAAATTATACGACAGCCAACCGTCCCCTGCACCAACCCCGCCTCCAGCCACCCCCATTAAATTTGCACAGAACGGACTTTAAACGCACCCCTCCTCCCTCCAACATTTCACAAACTCACCCATACACACTTTTGAAATATTGCTCACTACTACTAACACCACCTTCTCCTCTCATGCCATACCATCCCGAAAACGAGCCAATTGATACAATTCAGAAGCAGAGAATCAAATTGTCCGGATTTTTTTTTTATTCTACGTGCGTTTTTTCCCATTCTCTGTGTGTGTAAATTTATTTTGTCTGGGTTGAATCTGTCTGCCGCCCTTGCCGTGCTTCAGCGGCGCGGCGCTCGCTGGATTCCATTCCCAAATTGTATAGCCATATCAAAAACGCTTTGAAAACTGCAATCCGCTGAAACTATTGAAGGGATTGATGGAGAGAACGAGTGAGCAGAGTAGAGGATCATGTATATGCATGCCTCCAATTCCTGGGGAATATTCGGTTCGTGTCCGACAGCTGTCATCTACAAACTATACTCACTTATCACTTTGATACACACTTAAATCGCTGCTGCAAGCATCCCCGATTTGCATATTACAACCATTAATTGAATCCCTTTGATTTTCCTAAACCTATCCTCCTCCCTCATTTTCTACTTGTCGTTGGATATTAGAGGCGAAGACCAAACTTGTGTAAACTCCCAATTATAAACAGTCTATTAGTTTCGTAACTACGCATACATTTAGAAAAAGATTCTCAGAAATGCTTCAACAATTTCATACTATAAGTCACTTCTTCATACATCTATCATATATATCAACGTATTTGAAATGATGCATCTACACTTTACCTAACTAAAGATTCATATTGATGAGTTTAACTTTACATCACACTGAAACTAGTTAAACTAATAGTAAAGTGGTAGATCTTCCATTTTGTATCATTTATTTTTCAAGATACATTAACACTATACCTAACATATCACTATAGATTGATACTAATGAATTCATATTTATATCACATTGAAACTTGTAGTAAAGTAGTAAACCTATTCAATGGTACGAACTTACTAATGTTGATTGAAATACAGCTGCAATATTTGCTGAATGCTTACACTCTTGTTAAATTACCGATTTTTACTGCCCTGCTGTATATATATATATTGTATTTTACAAGGGATTTAATTTATATCGACGGCAGTATCCAATTCATTTCACCCTCGCAATCTCATTAGGAAATCTGCTTTGGAGCGAGGCAAGGGCAAAGATAATGAAGTGCTGAAAGCGACTTGTCGCTGTGAAGAGTTTTTCGGGATTACCGAACATTTATTCGCGCCTGAAAATTATTTGCATCCCGTGGGAGATTATTTTTCCTCTTTATATATATTAAAGAAAAGCCGGCGCGGCGCGTCCCTCCTTTCTCTTCTGCAACATTTTTTTTACCTCTTCTTTTTTTTTATCCACTCCGTTCGTTTTAGCACGTTTACGACCGAGCCTAAAAATTGGGACGAGCCACGCAGGTCGAACATCAAAAATGTATGTACATTTTTATATATAGAATATTGGGGCGAAGGCGGATTTTCAAAATAAGTAAAGCACGTTACTTACTTTTGTTGTATTTACATTTTTCTTTTCGTGGGACACAGCTTTGCTGTTTCATATTTATCAAATGGAATATATGCATAACATTCGTTCTAGTTTGAAGGATCTTATTTGTAAAATGTAGTTGAAATATTATTTAAACTTCATCCATTTTATGTACAAACTATATACATTTGCTGTCGTGTGCAGGGCAGCTTGAATGTTGTCGTGGGCCTTAGGCACTAGTTAAGTAGATAATAACTCCAACTTTCATCTTAGTTGATGGGCGATGTTGTGCGTATGTCAGTTTCTTAGTTACTTCATAACAAACTATTAATTATGAATTCTAATTTAAAAAAAGTGAGGGCCCCAAATATTTTTGTGGGCCCCGAAAAAATTTCATAGACCCTAATCACTCTGTCACCCTAGGTAGTTTGGAAAAGGAAATCATCTAAAAAAAACGAAATGACTTTCCAAACAAATCAATATTTCATAACAAAATACTTGAATTCTAACTAATGTACATACAAAATGTATTGATACAAAAATGTGGGCACCAGATTTTTTTGTAGACCACGTAAAGAGTCTATCAACCTTAGTCAAGTGTATACAGTTTTAGTCGATACATCTAACATACAATTATATTTCATAAGAAAACTGCAGCATTACAGACACATTTTTAAACTTAATTCCTGAAATCGTATTAGGCTATTCAATTTGATTACGTTTACGATTATCATTATCGTTTCATACAAATGGTATTGATATAACTTAAATGGAAATCGGATTTCGTATCGCCGACGCACGCAATATCGTGTAAATCACCGGTCTAAAACTATGCGATTGCCGGCGATAATCGTCGGCGTTCCCAGTTTTCGGATGATGCACAAAGGGGGGGACAACATCATCAAATAGTTTCGTAACAAACTCACGCAACGATCTGCTGCTGCTGCATTTCAAACTAAATTATTGACCATGAATGGGAGGATATTATTATCAGCGGACCGGCGGTATTCGCTGTAGACCATCAAACGCGGACCGCACAACAATTATTTCGGCACGGAAAAAACTTACATGTGCGTGCACGGATTTACATGTGTCGGTGGCGGTATTCAAGTTTCGATCGGATCCGCGTGTTTTTGGTTCAATTAAATTCCGGAGAATTGCATTTCGGGACACCGCAAATACGCTAATTTTACATCAATTCCAATCGAAATTAACCTTAATATCTGTTAGTTCATTTCGGAGCCAATTTGTAATGCAATACAGTTTTGAATTAGGTTTTCATTGCACGAGGCACGTGTGACAACAATATGAAATGCATTTCTCTGTTTTAGGAAACAACAAAATAAAAATTTACAATGCAAAGTGTCTTTAAACTGTTGCAGTAACAACTTGTCTCTATTCCCATGCAAATCTTGATAGGTCCCAAGATGAGGTTCTTGAAGCTGCGGTAAACATTAACTAGCATATCTTTTTGTGAATTTAATACAACTGAATTCTTGCTTGATTACAAACATTAACATATTTATATTTTGAAAAAGTTATTTTTGAATAATTGATTTATATATACTAATTTGTATTACATTAGAAAGGGCTACTAACCACAGTTTTCCGTTCCTATATTATATTAATAAAATTTGACTAGATAAAATGATGTTACTATTCTCTTGAAAGTTATGAATCTGTTTGTAAATCGTTAAATCTGTAATATCGTTAGTATTAGTCTATTAGAAATGCATTGTTTCATTGTTATTCCACGCAGTTGCGGCTTTAATTAGAATATTCATTGATCTCTTGTTTGATGTAGGTCTTGAAAGGTTGCTATAAATTACGAGCATGTATTTTCTCGAGTCTCCTGAAGTGTTCGCAATGTGTGCGTTGAAGAAGTAAATCCGAGTCCATTGAAATACAATTCCGCAAGGAAGACATGTGTCATATCGGTGAGGTTGTGCGGTGTTAGGTGGTGTTGGGTGAAGGCAGTCAGTGAGGGCATGGATTCGGTGAAATGATGGCACGTTCACAACAATTTCTGTTTGTTTGATATGTACACAAATATATTTCCGATGCGGGCAATAAATTTGCTCGATGCTTCCGATACAGTGCAAGAATAATACGGACGCGTGACGAAATATGGATGTGCGGTGTGAAAAGAGCCAACATATATTGCAGGCACAGAGACGTGGGGGTTGTTGGATGGTGGTGGCGGTGTCGGCTGTTGGCATTGCATTCTGTAGGGAGGGTGGTTTGCTGGGGGTCGTGAGCTCACGTCCGGAACGAGATTAATGCTCGGTATCGGGTCTGTTTCCGGGTAAGAAATCACGAGGCCGACACCGACTCTACGTGCGTTCCTCTCTATATATGGTATAGTGTGTATGTAGTAAATGTGGAAAGTACACAGTGGAAAGTACCGACAAATTTGGGTCATCTCTGATAAACAGCTGTTGGAAAGAATCGACGCGAGATGAGAAGATCCATAAGATCTTCAAAAATACAACCCTCCTTATACAAAATTTCGAATGCATATATACATAGCTTCCCTTCCCCCACACCAATCCCCATACATCGGTATACGTCATGTATAGCAATAAAAGGGACAGGGAAAAGAAAACTATATAATACGTGTCCCATTACTATTTTGACATGATACATACCTTTCCAAACTTTCGGTTCAAATATTTCAAAAGTAAACAGAAGAAACCTCAAGTTTGACAGTGAATTACAATGAAATGACAAATTATACAAGTATACACGTTTTAAAGTCTAATTATTCAGCATCAATTTGAATGAACTTGTCACGAATAATTTTATATTTCATACTTTTAATAAGTATGTAATTATTTTCATTTACCAGAAGATTACTAATAATGACCAATTATTATTACTATAAATTTGATTTAATATATTAACTATAATATATCTACTAATTTTAAATAGAAATCAATATTACTAAATTATGATTTTTTACTTAAAAAAATGTAAGACTTTTTTAATATATGTTCTTGAAAGTAGTTATAAAAATGTTCAATTGCATTAAGATAACTTTACTCGTATTGTTTTTGTCTTCAGAGGAATGATAATAATGTAATTAACATTAGAGGAAAGTTTCGGTTGCGAGTATGTTTTTCAGGGAAAACCCCGGATGGTGAGCTTATCCAAGCAAACTAGGTGCATAGCTCGCTCCTCCTTTGCTCGTTGTAAGCTACGCAGGCCAGAATTTATATCCCTGCGCCAGCCGAGCAAAAGGAAAACAAAAGGAAAAGGAATCTATATATTTAAGAGTATTTCTCGTGTTCCCGCAGAGGCTGAAAAAGAACAAGGAAGGGCGCAGGATGTGTTTGTATGCGTTTGTGTATAGAGATCTCTACGTTTTCAGGCCGGAACATAAATCAGCCCATCTCCGGCTGGAAAGTGTTCAACACGGCGACGGCCAAGTGGAAAATCCCATCGCGATTTATTACGTAGAACGTCGGACCGACGTAAATCATTTCTAGGTATCGCGCAGAGAGAACGCTTTTTAATTTCCCGCCCGTTTGCCCTCGCCAAGCAGTAAAGCCTATATAATACATAATGCTATAGGAGACGTCGTCCAGGCAAGATGATGACCTCGCCGTTGGTCGTCCTCGTCGATGT
>JAFMTC010000100.1:1599426-1644465 GCA_018845635.1 Nicrophorus orbicollis | reverse complement strand
AGTCCGCAATCTGTTACCGAAACCGCAGCGAAATTAATATCCAATACATGTTTGGTAATTAATATCCAAACATTGAATCACGTTAATTACACTCCCACTTCGCACTTAATTAATTTATGCCCAAGGACCTAAGGGTTAACGCATTTGGTATTACCAAAACTGCAACATTGTTTTCAACATTATCTACTTCATATCAACCCTTTGTTGATCAGCGCTAACTATATATTATAAATTTATTGTCTATGCTTCTACAGGTTTTCGTTGTAATGCATACTATATGGTGTATTGCATAGATCATAGTATTTCTGAATAATATTTCAGTTTGAAAGTAATTAATCAGTTCGAAATAGTGAAATTTTATATTGGCTAATATTGGTTATTGTTTTTGCAAAAATTACAATAATATCACGTAACTTAAGTAATGTTATAAGTTTTAATACGTTTCCAGGTAGTAACCACTAGACGTCTTCATTTTTAGGTAAGAATAATAGATGAACTTTAGGAGAAATGGAAAATATAAAATTGGATGATTACCTGAAGAAATTTATAGTAACTGTAAATTGATTAATAGGGAATTTAATGATGATGAAAGTAAAATTGAAATAACCAAATCTATTCATCATTGAAACTGTGCTGTTGGATGATGTACCAAATCTGTTTGTGGATGAAGATATTGCTAGTGAAAGTGGAAGTTCGCATCTCTATCCTAACTTCCACTTTCAGGAATACTAGCAGACTTGAAAGCCAATATAGTTGTATGGATTAAGCATGTCCAGCATGTTACAAAGACAAATCAATTTATGGAAGAAACACGTCCTATTGTATCAGTAAACTTAGAAACTCCAACCGATCTTTTTTTGCACTTAATTCCTGAAGATTTAATACAATTACAATATGAAAATACTATTTATTTAGTTATTTTTTTTAATGTCAATATTTTAATTTCTGAATAATGAAGTTATTTATGTATAAAAAGAAAATGAATGAAACTACCACAAATTTACATCAACTATTGAACCTATAAACCAATGATTATGTGATTAGGTTAATAAAATATAAATATTGAAATAATAGAGTACAGTACATATTATAATAATATTCAAGCAGCATTTGTTTTGCCGTTGGAGCGGAAGGATGATATCGATTTTAGTTTACTTGGCAGGCTTTATATTCTCTTTCAGAGTTTCCTTACAGTATATGTCAAGCTTTAGTCTGATAACCTTTTCCATTATGCGGTAATTCCTTTCAATATATTATTTCTTTTTCGGCCGAACACGAAGAAGACGTTATTCAATATTTTACCAACAGCTGACATTATTCGAACTGAATATCTTTCTATATTTCAACTTGATCTTTATTTTCTGATAACCTAACGTGAACGTATATTGTTATTGAGATGAGAAAAACTTCATTCTTTACTGTTACATAATTGAAATAAAATCATTTTTATTATTATAGTCAATATGATTTGACTGACTTTACTTGATGAAATATTCAATAGGATGAAATTACTTTAAAAACTATTTTAAACAAAATATTAATGAGGAAAGTATACAATGAAACAAACTGAAAGTTGCTTGCACGAATTTGTATAGGAGCGTTGAGTAAAGTTCGGGAAGGAGCGAGTAGTAATAAGTTTAGCAACAATAAGTTGTGCAGTTATTATTCGCAGCGGATTACACAATAGAGCATTGATTTATTTCAAGGCAAGTTTGCGACGTCAACGCAAATCTGAACCGGCCAGGACAATGGGATATTCGCAGAAGTCTGCATGATGGATGGTGTCCCCAACACAGTCGAGTTATTAGGCCCTTACGCAATTAAGTGTTGGTTATTACGACACCGCTGTGCCGAAGCGAGGAAAACAGTACGCAGCTTGGAATAAATCTACTGTACTGTGTACACGATTACATGCAACTTATTCAGTGGCGGCTCGTAGATTTGTAGACCATCTTGGTAATTCAAGGATCAGAATTTTATGTAATTGAATTTGTAGCAAAAGTTGTATTTTGTATTAGATGGATTTAAGATCCTAGTGTAGCATTAGTTCTATTTTGTAATAGTATATAGCAATTTCTAAAGGTTTGGACTGAATTTAAATACAAAAGATGACTACCTTTTTGGGATAACTTATTGGTTTTAATCTGAAAATTATGTCCATTTAGGTTTAGTATACGTAGCAGCCCAAAATATATTGCTAAAACATCTATAAACTAAATAATACAAATCTTGCAATGTAATTCAAAATTCTTTACTACTTCACAATTTTCAAACCCACTGAAACTAAATTGTGCTCACTCACTCAACTAATGATAATATACTATATTCTAGAATGGAAACAATAACATGAATACGTGTTACATATGATCTATACAAAAACAATTCGTAAAGCATTAGTTGAGTAGATGTTTTTGATTTTAAAATGTACAATTGGTGCAAGTGGAATTGCAGTCCAAAATACGTTACTACTTGACCATTTTCATCTTCAAGATAACAAACTTCTTAAGACTTTTCACTGAACTTAATACTATATATTTCGAGCAACTTTAATGTGAATATCTCCTCCATAAATAGATTTTGAAAGAAATTAGCAAAGTTGATGTTGATTTTATAAAGTACTGTTGGAATTGCAGCTCAAAATACATTGTTGCTTCATCAATTTCATTCTCATACCAACAAATTTCTCACGAGCCACTACCAAACATGATAAGTTCCAATATGATGAATACATGGAAGTGTTCTCCATAAATAGATTTCTCTGAAAATGAACTGAATAGATGTTGTTGATTCTGCAAAATATAATTAGAGCTGAAAATACGTTGTTATTTCTCCATTTTCAACCTTACAATTCTTATGAGGCGCTACTGAATTTAAGACTACATACTTCAAACATGGAAATAACGAGGTGAATGCATGCAAATATTCTATATAAATAGATTTAGCAGGAAATTCGCTAAGTAGGTGTTGTTGATTCTAAAAAGTAAATAGATCGCAAAGGGCGTGTTTGGCGAAACGGCGAAAATCCAGCAGGATAGATGAGGGGATGGTGGATATGTTCCAAGTAATACGGTGTGACAAACATGGCACTTGTAACGAGTGTGCCTAACCTAAGAAAGTTGAAACCCCACTCGAGTGCTCAAACGTGTCGGCGCTTTAATTACCGACAGGGAGTGTCGACTAATTGGCAACGGCAGTGTTCTCCAAAACCAAAGCGATCGGTTAAGTGAATACATATATGGTCAACGCTTTCAGCACACCCCATGGAAACTTGATAATGGTGCGTATAATTGAGTTAATATTACTGCTGGTTCCTTAAATATCGAATCTCCCCATCTCCCTTCCTCAACCGCCCTTTGTACACGATCAGAATTCACCAATATCATACTTGAACGTCTACGTAAATAATCAATCTACTTCACGAAATAATACTTGCTGTTATAGCATTATTAATTACCTACATTTTGAATCATCCACACAGACAACAACTTGATTTCATTATCAACCTATTGTTAAAGCATAATTTACAATTTCATAATCATAATAAAGTTAAAAATATTAAATCTTTGTATTTTTTTTGTGTACTTTTAAATAAGCAAATAAATAACATTTTTTTTCGCCATTAAGTTTTGAATATTATTGCATAACGTGTATGAAGTTTTATAATTTAAATGATTTTACTCGAAGTGTGCAAATTGTAGTGAAACATATTAAATGATAAAGTTTTTTTATATACACTTAATTAAATTGAAGTGAATTGCATACATGCATGCTTTACACGTACATTTTATAACTTTTATGTTACTTTGACCCAGAATATTCAAATATTATTCATGTACTGAAAATTTCATATTTAGAAAAACGTTGAAATATAGCAGTCATTCAAAAACATCTAGTTTCATTTACAAATACACCCATACCTCGTTACACGGCCGCTCATTATACGGTATTTCGCTATAACGGCCCTCTTCATTTAAGGCAAAAAAACTTTTTCAATGTCCATATATCTACATGTAGCCAATCTTGCGCAAGCGAAATAATTGATTTGTTATACGGCTTTTCGCTTTGCGGCCAGGTTTCGTGGAACGTATCTAGACTGTAAAGCGAGGTAAGGGTGTATTCTGTAAACAGCAACAAAAGCTGTACATTTATATTGTTGAAATCAAAAGTTATTCGAAATCAAAGATACTTCTTCTACGATCTTGCACTTAATGCAATTAGTTATAAATTGATTATAGAAACTTACCAAGAGTAGATAGCTTGATGATCTGCACGACATTGCAGTTCTCCGTCACATTCAGATATGTTATTTCGCATTTGTAACTAGCCTCGTCTTCAACCTTAACGGGAGAAATTTTCAGCACAGCTTCAGGACTCTTCGGAACGTATTCGACTGTCATTCTGCAAAAAAAGAAAACGATTTTAATTCACTTCCATATGCAACCACAATCAAATGATAGCTTTGTGACCCAGTTGTGAAATTTTCGCACTGCACAAACATTAAAAGTATTAAAAAAATCGCAGCTTGCATTTTTTTTACAAAATATAATAGTAGTTGGAAAATAATTTGCGTAATTGTTTTGCGCAGATCTGCTGCATCCAATACAATTTTAATTAACTTAGTGCTTTATTTAATATTTATAAAAAAGTAATGTAAATATAGTGTTGTATGTACGCAAATATCTTTTATAATTATTTTTTTCAGAAAAAATCATTTGTTAATTAAATTACTTTAACAAATTACTATTTTCAGTGTTATACGAGCTCCAATAAATTAAATTTTCTGTTTGGGATATGATTTCTGGATAAATAGATTCAAATTTGGGAAAGCATTAAATGTGCGTTTTCTCCGCACAATTAAAATTACTCTAACTAATTACTATTTTATTAATTCTTCAATGCAACTCGTTTATATTAAATATTTATATATAGTTATAGAAGAATGTAGGTATATTCTACAAGATTTTGTATAAAATTTCAGAACCAAGTAAATAAGTATTGAACAAAGACCTAATACTACAACTTCTTGATGAATCTTCATCACATCATTCTGAAATTGAACGAAAATAATCCTTTTGTTGAGGTCTTTCAGTCGTTCTTTATTATGTTTTTTACTTATTATTATTTGCAGCAACTTATAGATATTTTTCCTAAGTAAATTGGTGGATGCGCCGGGCAATCTTTGAATATTTTTTTACATTTTACAATAAACAATTTACTTTTAGTAATACTGTTTTTAATGGTGATTACGAATTAAAAAAATGCATTAATGCGATCATAAAACTTTTCCGGTTGTAAAATTGGGGATCGAGACATTATATGGGCAATTAGCGAAGATAAAAGCTAATTAAACAGAAATTTCCTTGTCGGGATTTTATGGCGAATGTAGGTCCGCAATTAGGATGCAAATGGCATTCGCAAATTAAGTTGCAAACACACAAAAATCCGTCTCGCGAAATGGAAAAGGAGGAACGACATTATAATACCACCGTTATTGCTGGTGGAAGTTTGTCAAAATGCTGAAAGGAATATATTAAAATTGCACTCCCCCCCTTTTCCGGATTACACTGGAAACATTTACATTGTTCCAAATGCGCACCATCGTTATTACGGAATCCTTCTGTACCTTAAGTGCACTCGCTAAACATCATCACAGCACAGCTCTTATTAGTGAGAGGAGGGAGAAGCAAAAACTTTCTTTTGTCGGGAATTGCAAATGCGTTTCAGGGCAGATTCACGAGTAATTGATTCGAAGTGTACAAAATTGTCGAAACTGAATGAAATTGAATATATTTATCTGTGATGTTGCCTAATTCAATGCGAGGCTAATATTTTATTCAACGCGCAGATGGCTACGTTACGTAACGTTGCAGGGGTAATAAATTTATTAATGGTTATGTACGACACACACATACAACATCGCTCGCACAAACAAAATGCTCCCGGATTTTCCTATTGCGATGAAAGCTTCCTCCGTCCCTTTGCCCCAATTCCAGAATCCACGTTAACACTAACAGCATCCAAAGACGCATGGCACAGTTGCCCAAAGTGAAAGGGAAACAAGAAATAAATGTGTACACGTCTCGTGGATACATTTGCGCGATGAGGATGAATTTCGTCCTTTTTATTTCCTCCAAAGGATACGCATCCTGCAAATACCGTGGAACAGTGTTTCATGTCCCACCTAAGCCTCTCCTAAAACTCGCATGTCCCTCATTATGTAATGTATACACAATTTTCAATAATCAAAAATTGAATTGTTTTGCTAATGAAACTTATTGGTAGAAGAAAATGACTTTGAAATTGTATAGGAAACATAGTAAGTAAATTTCGTCCTTTTTATTTCTCCAAAAGGATACCCAAAGTTTTCTGTACCAATATACACCTAATCCTTTCTAAAATTGTTACGTCTCTTCTACATAATTGAAAATTTTAATTGTTCGCTGAAAAAAATTAAATTATTGCTTTTAAGGAAGAAATAACTAGGAAATTCTGCACAAATAATCAAAGTTTCAAAGCATATAATGGAAATGTAATTACGAAATAATAATTAAAGATTCTATTATTTTATTGAAAAATTTGATTTCTGTTTTTTCACAAAACCATACCATCGCTCCTCTTACGTTATGTTAAATAAAATATTAAATGACTCATAATTTTGCATATTTGAAATATCAGAAAGATCTATCATCATTGACTGCATCATCCAAGTTGTTTGTTGTTCAATTTGTTTCAAATCATAAATTGTTTCTTTCAAATCAGCTTTAGAAATTTGAGATGATCAATAATAGCAAATGTAGTATAAAATATTACCTCAGATTTATGGAGCTAATGAAACTTATCAAATTTTACCCATCCATTTCCATTGATTATCTTCTTGTTTTCAGCTTTTCAACAAGTCGAATTTCAATATATATTCTTATTCTATTATTATATTACATTCTTCTGCTAACAGTACACCCATACCTCGTTTTACGAATCTAGGCCGTTCCACGAAATTTGGCCACAAAACGAAAAGCCCTATATCGACAAGTCGATAATGCAAAAAAGTATTTTTTAGCCGTTATAGCGAAACATTTTAGGCCGTAAATTGAAAACGTGCCTTAATTGAAGAGGGCCGGTATAGCGAAATGCCGTAAAAAGAGCGGCCGTATAGCGAGGTATGAACGTATTCTTAGATTTTTTGTCATCTTTTTCCAAAACCTTTGTAAGAAATGCTAATATTAATGGATTGATTAAATTCACTCATAATAGTAAGTTAATTCCCAGATTTAGAGTTGAGTAAGAAATCAAGAGTATGATTGACATTTGTAGTATAAGTTGTTGTTTATTTTTTTGTAATTACCTCTCTAAACATTCAAATTTCCCGCTTGTACCTCACGTTAGGAAACACGGTTCCAGAAGATTCATCATTTAAGCATGAAATCTTTTTTATGAAATTATTTTTTCAGAGATGAACGGAATGCGTTCGAACGCATTGGATGCAGCGCAACAACGGAAAGCCGGAAGTTCCGGCATCGCTCGACCGGCCTCGCATAAAATGTTCAATCTGCGTGCGAATCTATATTTATAGTTAATATTTATGCGACATTAAATGTAGTGATACGGCGTAAACCAGGCCAGTTCGTTTTGATATATATCTCTCTCACCCTGCCCACATGCGTTGGAATTTTGGGTGAATGGTGGTCGTGCGCTTAAAACTGCGACTGCGAAAACAGTTCCATTACACGTGATTACTGTACCCCCGCACATAATCGGGATGGGTTTTCATAGGGAAGGGGGGTAGGTTGTTGGAAAAGGGTTGTAATGGATGGTGGCCACTATTGCAATCAAATGTTATGCGCGTTTCGAATGCCCCGAAACTGGTTTTACCGAATTTCGATTCCATCAAACACATTCGAAAATGCATTCGGGATGTATACGCGCGCGAAAGATTCATGGCTCAATTTCAATCGCGAATTGTATTATGTAACGCTAATTTTGATAAAGCGCAGTAAAAGCTGAAACAGCATTAATAGGCAAGCGCCGCATCGAAATGAGAAGTATTCGTAACATACAATACAATCTACATGTCGATTACGTGCAATGTTACTGCATGATAACGCTACGGATATTATGAATTTATGTTCATTCGTTTTTCGAATAAACTGAAAATTGCGAAATATAAACTATTAATGAATCAATTAAAATATAATATTTTATACAATTGTAATAAACGTAACAAACTTATTTTAATTGTTAAATTTCATCCTTTTTAATTCTCTAAAAGAATATGAACCATGCGAAACTTCTAGAATAGTGTATCCCAACCTTTATAGCTAACTACCTTGATTTACGCCGACTCACTTTACACCGATTTTCAATAACGCCGCAGGGCAACTCGCTCAATCTCCCAATGCTAAACTAGCTTTCGTTTTAGTGTATATATGGGTTCATTTTAAGCCGAATCGATTTGGTCAATATAACAGAAACAAAGAAAAAACAATGTTATTGCTGGAAAGAGCTATTGACTATAGGTCATTTTACTTTACTAGTATTTTATAAAACAAATACGATTTTCAATAATTTCATGCTTTTATAAAGTTACAGAAAATAGAATAAAAAAAGATAATATTACACTTGGAGAATGCGTAGACTGAGAAGCAGTGTAATATAGGTCAGGTTATTATCACTAAGCCATTAAGATAACGTAGAACCAGGGATAGGCTATACAAAAAAAAATACGAGATTGTCATCCTTCGGCCCTTTGGTTTAGATAAGAAAGGGATTTGTTCTAAAGGATTCGGTGAGAGATTAGATGATAGGAGTAAATCTATTGGAAATAACAAGTGTTGAGGTAAAGGTTATCATATAAAAACAAATGAAACAAGTTTATAATTCAATTTGAATATAGAGTGGTGAATAAAATGTATTACATTTTTAATACAAACGACTATTGTAACCCTTTTCTGTAGTTTGAATAATTTCTGGGAAATGAAACCGATAATAAAAAAAACGTTATGTAAGTAAAAATAAAATTATTTATAGAAGACATAAATGGCATAAATAAAACGTAAAATAAGAAAATCTTAGAAGTCGAATATAATTTTTAAATAATGAATAATTTCATAAAATAGTTAAAACAAACAAAAAACATGCGTATAAGACTACAGCAATGCAGTTAAAACGTGGAAGTAATGCATGTCTTCGTTGTATGTGCGAGTGTAGTTTGGCGAAAAAAAAAACGTATATTAAGAAAGTTTGCCATCGTAAAAAAAAACTTTATTTGGTCGCTTCTTCGGCCAATTCGTTATTCTATATTTCTGCTCAAATCCTCCAAGGTGGCATCCATTTGAAAACTTTAGTCTCAGTTACAGCATAGTTAGACACATTCCCCCATACTCGCATGACAAGCAAAAAAAGAAACTAAATATCTTTTAAAAGCCAACTATTTATTACACTGAGAAATAAAAATGCTGAAAAACATAACGAAAATTTGGAGGAAAAAAAAATAATATTTATATCACATGTGTATCATTTCAAGTATCATTTCAATAACTAAATCAATACTATGAATAAAAGTAGTAAACAAAATGTTTTGTACCTTCTTAATATTCATTGCAGCATTCTGAAAATTTGCTGTAATATTTTACACAAAAAATTAAATTATATCAAAATAAATAATTATAATCGTTAAAAATACTTTCCATTAACATTTACTAAATATTTTGAATCGTAAAGTATAAATTATCAAAAGGACAAACTTTCATATCAAAAAAAATATCAATTTCAAAACAAAGTTGTATAATTTTAATTTATATGCCATACAATAATTAATATAAGGTGTGCACTTTGCAGCTGTGATTGTAAAGCCATTATATAATCCATATAAGGAGTGAACACCTGCACTTTGCAGCTGCGATTGTAAAGCAATAAAATAATCCATATAAGGAGTGAACACCTGCACTTTGCAGCTGCGAGTCGAAAACTATTAAACAATCACCATATAAGGAGTGAACACCTGCACTTTGCAGCTGCGATTCAAAAGCCATTAAATAATCCATATAAGGAGTGAATATCTGCATTTTATTTGTGTATAACTGTTGATTTTCTATAAATAACTGTTAATTATATTGTGTTCTCCATGATTACATACTTAAATTTTGAAAACATCAACGCATTTACATTGCATAAGACTTTTGAGGTAATTTTTGTAATATTTCTATATTTTTTTTTTGGTGATTTATTCGAAACAGAAAAGAGAGACAATGTAGTAAATGTGTACATTAACTCCTAATGGCTTCGGTTTAAAATTACCATCCACTACGTACAGTAACATATATGTAAATAATATTCAATCCATTGAATAGCCTGAGAAGCCGAGGAAAAGACAATAAGGGTTAAATAGCCCGAGGATGGGTCGGTATTTTATTGTGTGCATCGCAGCAAATGCGGCAAAAGCAGTAGAGGCAGCGTTTTCCTAATGTCCCGACGATATTGAATCGCCTTTTTAGGTCTCGTTTGAATTTAGAACAGCCGAACGAAACAGAAACAGAACATCTCCTTCCACCCTCATATAAATATCCGTTTCGACTATCTTTTACCATCCCAACCGAATCGATGCACCATCCTCTTCTACATTTTTTTTCTTCTCCTCTTTTTTTTTCATCCGGGGCCGGACAATATAGAATTTTCAATCCGTGTCGAGGAATACATTTTGAGTGTATTTACGAGGAGTTCGGCAGAGTCGAGGGTTGAGAGGGTGGCGCGATTCCGATTTATTGGGCCGAACTTTCGGTTTCCAATAACCGTAAATTGTTCCATAAAATCCACATGTGGACAACGGCGTAAAAAATGTTTGCTTTTAAGGACGGTTTCGTTAATGGGTCGTCTCGCTGGTATAGAAGAGCGGAGAAGAGTGGAGATGGGAAAGAGGCAGGAATGGATAGAGATCCTCGAGATTTATCGGCGCCAAAGTCGAGGAAACATGTTATACATAATGCATGTGCATCCTGTTTCCGACCGATGCTCGCTCTTCACCTGAACCATTGAAGTCCGTGCACGCATAGCATAGAAACATAGATGCATTTTTGCTCGGCTCGTCATTAGTAACCATATCAAAGGGTCGAGTTTACAAACGAAATATGCGTTTTTAATAACTTCGTTATGTGAACCGGTTTTGCGCACTTTATATACCGTTGGTTTATATTGCAGCCTGGAAACAGAATAGGTTAAAATATACATAAAAAGCAGTTATTGGTGCGGCTTACTGATTTATAGTTGATTGGCTTTTTTCTCTCCCTCTCTTCCTCTCTTTCGCTCTCTCACCCACACTTTCCACATATAAATATATATATATATATATGCATTTTGATTTTTTTTCGCAACACTGCAATAAACGTTGTGGTGAATGCGCCGGGCATTCATAGCCTATAAACATTTACGGTGGTAATTAATGGCCTTTGCCGAAGATAAAAACATATTCAGAAAATTGATATCTATTCCTACTTTATTTATATTCGCCCGTTTCCAATTCCGCACTAATTATTGCACCGCTGCCAACCGCAGATATAAAACGCCCCAACTTCAACTATAAACTAATTTTATAACGAACGCCATAACTGCGTATATTTCATAACAAAAAATAAACTAAACTATTAAAGTTACAACCAATTAAAGGATTTTTTTGATATTTTCTATGTATCCATATCAGATATTCAGTCGTTTGGAACCATTGCCGCCCATTGACAATTAATCCCTTGAATCCCTTTTTTCAGAATCAATGATCTCAGTCCAGGGGTACTGAACAATTCCCTGAAAGAAACTACAAAATCATGTGATGTATGAGGAACTCGAACCGAGGACCTCAGAATGTAGACAGGCGACTCTAACCATACAGCTATGAGCCACCTAAGTAAGGACCAATTAAAAATATACATCTTTTACTAAATAATAAAGTTGAAACTCGTTGAAGAATTGAACAAAGAATAGGCTGTATCTGTTATAGGTCAACATCAAGGTATATCCTCTGGATTGTAACTGGATCTGTGCATACATACATACGTATGTAGTGTGCAAGTTGTTAAGTGGTTGCGCTTGACGTAGCCAGTCTAGGTTCTATACATGAGCGACGGCATGTATAATTTGCTAAATAGCGAACTGCGTGCTTGACAGACTCACGACAGCTTTTACCAACTTAATATGCAATTATAAAGCGAAGATAATTCCAACTGTTCCCGAATTAAAAACTACCTTTGATGCACGCCAAGACCTCTCTAGACTAATTGTATTTCACCTTCATTCCATTACAGTCTGACATAATACCTTTACAAAGCTCAGCAACAAAAATGTATGAAAACCTTTTACATATGAATGAACTGCAATTTTCTTATTCAAACTCAATGCATCAAAGGATGAGTAAATACTATATCAGAATAGTACTTTTAAAGTGACTACATACTTCACATTGTAACTAATAGTCATTAGGACTATTTGTATTTCATCTTCATTCCATTACAAACAGACATAATACGATTACTAAACTCAACAACAATTTTAAAGTAAATCCTTGTATCCATGAATAAACTATTACTTTTAATCAAACTCAATACATGAAATATGAGTAATCACTGCACAAATATACAATTGTAAAGTTCTTTTTACTTACATTACTTTTGACATGACTACATACTTCACATTATAATTAATAGTAAAAAGTCTATACTATGAAATATGATTTGAAACTAAATTTCTAGATTAATTAATATTAAGTTTTAACGGCAGAAAGACCTATATTCTAAATCTATTTACAGCAATAGCTATGCATTATTTTTTTCTTTATTTGTATTGTATTGAGTTAACATTTTTTGTGGTTTTTGTTACAATAATTGCATTATAAATTATTATTTTTATATAAATAATAACAATGAATTAATAAACAAATATGAAGCTTACGATTTTAGGCTTAAAGATTTTGGAACTACATTTTCCAAATCCCTATAACCGGAGGAGGCAAAAGAAAACAGAAATGCTTTCCGCTCGATACAGATTTTATGCGAGTGACGAAAAGTGGGCACATCAAAAAGATGAAAACTTGCCGGCGAATGGAAATAATCCCGACCGAAAACCGCTTTAAATAAACGAAAAGTTAGAAGTGGATTCCGGCCCCCCAGAAATAAACGCAAAGTATTGTATAATATTAATTTTACATATCTCGACTGAACTGCAAAGCGTTCCGAGATTTATGGGACGAAATAATCTCCGTCCTGAATATTATGTACGGAGAGTTATGCAACTGCCTGGGTTTTAAATGCGAAAGAGGGATGAAACAAAAGCAAAATAAATACAATAGAGAGAGAGGAGAGAACAAAAAAGAGTGTAGTGGAAACAAGGAAGAAACAGGGCCTGGGGATTAATAATAAGAAAATAAATAATAGAGGCTGCGCGTGAAATGGAAAAAATCCTCTTATGAAGTATTATCCGTTGGGGGGATTTCCGTGCGGTGAGAGAGAGAGAGAGGGAAAGAGGACAAAAAAAGAGGGTGGAAGAGTGAGAGAGAGAGAATTAAAATTTACGATGCGAGTTCATCCCCCGATTACCCCCTGATAGATTGAGGTTAATAACCAACCGATGGCCCCGATCCATTTATTCGCTCGACCTCGCATTATTCATAATCGAGGTGTAAAATAAAGCAAAATCGTTCCGTGTACATTTTATTGATGGCCCACCCCGAAAGTGGATACGTTTGCATGAATTCGAATTCATATTCGAAATGAATATGGAATTCGAGAGCGTATTTCGCCGACAGATATTTTTAGGGATTTTGCATGTGATGAGGATAACGACACCAATTTGGATGGCGTGTCCTTAACGAAGAGAGACAGCCCAGGGTTCCATACGCCACAGGATACTTTCCAACGTCCACTTGTATAAACGTTTATCTCCGTATACAGAGGTACCTTGTTTAACGAGCAAAAATAAATTGTAACGAAAATGACTCGCTAAACGAGCTACGTTTCGTATAACGAGTGATGAGAAAAGAGTTGTTGAAAAGGATTGTTCAAAACTTGTGTACATATATTATGTGTATCTTTTTACACATGTTTTGAATACATAATATGGTATTTTTATATCATATTTTGCAAATAAAATTTATGTAAAAGCAAGTCTTTGTCCTAGATAGTGGGGCTGGAGGAAGATACCAACGATATTGATGAGCTTGTGAAATAGAACAGCAAAAAGCTGATTACTGAAGAACTTTTACAGTTGCATTGTGTCTTACAGAATAACATTTTTTTGAAGACACTACTCTGTCGCATTTTTACAAAATTTTCAGGCGTCAACAAACAAAGTAACATTATGTATCATAAATAATAAGTTAATTATTTGTTTCCTAAAAATCGCATCCATTTTTTCCATTTTACACCAAATTTTAAATCACTAATTTGTTTTAAATTATAAGTTAGTCACTAATCACAAATTAGTTTTTGTTTAGTAAGTCTCCCACTAACCCATTTCATTAGCTTTTACATGATACGATCCTTTTTTCCTTCAATTTTTCATTAGAAAACAAATGGTATGTAAAGGTTGAAGAGATGAAATAATTTCTATATAAATTAATTAATTTCGAAGCTCTTCAAATATTAAGTATTACTTTTATGGAAATTTGTTGCTTCAATTATTTTGCTTCATTACACAAATAGATAAACTGATCTCAGGGTTCTGTCACCATACCACACCAAAATTCAAAACTCAACATATTTTCTTTTTGAAAGCTATGGATTTAGCTATGGTTCGGTCGGTAACTTATGTTAATATTGCATGTCATTTTCCATTAAAAAACTAACTGAAGTCTGAAAACGCAACGTTAGTGGCGCTTTTTCGCAGAGGTGCCCTCTTAGGAAGGGTGATATCTCTCGGCAGCGCCCCATTATACGTACGTAACCACAAATCACAGGTGAAAATTTAATTCACACAATTTATTTTTTGATAGTTGACCTATAAAAATATACAACACATCAATAGTTTATCAATATAAAACGTGAGGTTTTACGGTCGTGTCGCTTGGTCCAGGCAGGTCAATGATGTGGGATGGAGGTGGATCCGGTTAATATTTATAGTTCCGAGCATGGGCGAAATCATCGGAGAGATTTGGGTTTGAAGCGTCCGCTTTATATAAATTAACCCTCGGACCTGCGTCCATAAATACAGATTTCGGGAGGAGCTCCGAACTGTCTCGTATAACTCCCAAATACTGACATTTCATCTCCATTTGCTAACAAACCAAACCCCCTCATCATAAAATAGGGAAAAAAACTAGAAGGAATAAGAAAAGATCTGCGACTGAACGTTCTCGATGCGAGGAAACGATTCTCTCCACCCCTTCGTTTCTGGGAAATGTAAAATAACGATTTCACACACAACCGAAAATATAAGAATACAAAATGATATTGATTCGCTTATTTCAACTGGATATTTCTCTACTTTCGAAGCATTGTAAAACGTTTCTGCAACTTTTATTTTGAACTGAATATTTAGTTTAGTAATATTATAAAATGGACCAAAATACCTATGCCCTTGGCATAATGAAACAGAAAATAAACTTACCAATAAAAAAAAACAAACAATTTACTAAATAGTTTGTTATAAAATGGATTGAAATTTCACATAATTAGTTTAAGTAACGATAAATTAGATTACCAGAAGTTTTAATTATGTTGACTAGAAATGATTTTCATATATAATTTAACAGTTATTTTTTATTTAATGTTATTAAATTAGGTAAAACTCGTTTACCTTAAATTTTAATTACGTAACATTAGATTACCTTAAGTTTTAATTACGTTAATTACAATTGATTTTCAAACACAAATAACAGTTTTTAAATTGGTTAACATTAGATTAACTTAAGTTTTAATTACGTTGACTAGAGATGAGTTTCATATATATTCTTACACTAAAAATGTTGCAAATAAGTGTTACACTTTTGAAAGCAACGGTTGAAAAAAAACTATTTTTACAAGTATCTGAAAGATGTAATACGTTGGAGCGATGCAGGAGGATGAAAATACCGGAGCTCCGTTGCTATCACCACCCGTATTATTCGAGTTCTCCAATGGAAGACGGGGGCCATTATATAAGATATGCGTATAAATTTGATGGAAGATTAATGGAGGCGAATGCCGGTTTATATATAAACGTATGTATATATATATATATATATATATCTATCTATCTATATGTGTAAAGAAAAACGTTTCTGGGACTTTGACGCGCCTTTAGCTGTTCCCGTTTCACAATGGAGTTTCCAGTTGAATTGAGAATATTTAATTGTTATTTATGGCGCCTCACCAGGAAATATTTCCATTCATCGGAATTGTTTGTGACACTTTAACCTTCCATTTATCAATCACACTCACATATATATATATATATTGAGATGGAGGAGTTTAAAGAAGTAAAAAAATATTCAGCGTTCGTTGTTCATCAAGTTATATAACCCAAGTTACAACTATGATAGATGGAATATGTTTACCATCCTTTTTTTTCTTTCTAAACTAGGAATATCTTATATACTTATTAACGAGGAACTAATTGTCTGATTCATTTTAAGAAAATATTACAAGAACATAAAGTTTTATTTTAAGTACTCATACTTATTAGTTTAGTAATTAGTGAGAAAATGTAGGATATTTGGAGCATTAAAATAATGTTTTGTAACTTATTAATACATTCTAATGAATGCTTGTACATTCGGATTTAATTAGAGTATTCACATTTAAAATCTAAATCTTTGGTATTAATTAGAATATTCATACTAATATTATGATAAAAAGTGAAAAAAAGCTAAAATTTTACTCATTATTCAAATTGAAACTTATATATTTAGCATTAATTAGAATATTCAGAATTACAGTTTGCAAGTGCAGCTAAATGAGTTTTATAATAAAACGTAAATCAACTTCTAAACTTATTACTCAACAAACAATAACAATTACAAAGTAATTGTCTCGTATGGTTTGTTAAAATCTGTTATAGCTAAAAGTTTAGCTATATATTTGGAATTCATTATAGTATTGAAACTTATAATTGACAAGTATTTCTAATGGGTTAAGTGATTCAAAAGTAACATTACTTTTTGTCTGTGAAATCTTATTACTTAGATACAATAACAACTGTAGCAATGATTGTTATTATTACTCAACAATCAATAACAGTTGTAAAGTAATTGTCTCATATGGTTTATTAAAATCTGTTATAGCTAAAAGTTTAGCTATATATTTGGAATTCATTATAGTATTGAAACTTATAATTGACACGTATTTCTAATGGGTTAAGTCAGTGGTTTCCAAACTTGATATTACTACGACTCCCTTAAAAATAGTTAACCATTTGGCGCCTTCCCTAATCCATTTAATAAAATAATAAAACTTTAGCAGTAATTTGGAAAATTGGTCACTCTGACTAATTTTTGGGGCTCCCTTTAGACTAGTCCGCGCCTCCCAGTTTGGAAAACGCTGGGTTAGGTGATACAAAAGTAACATTACTTTTTGGTTTTGAAATCTTATTACTTAGAAACAATAACAACTGTAGCAATTAGGTAAGCTAGTATGAATTATTTATATAGCATAGAATAACAATAAGATCTTGAAATTGTAATGAGCTGAGGTAGAAAGTTGTTAATTGTTGGGTTGAATATTTGAAGTTCCTTTTGATTGGGGAATGGCCTCAGGTAAGAGCAAGTCGATTCTTTTAATTGCGCTTATTTATTTATGTAGCTTTTTCGGTTTGTTTGAAACATTGTTTTAGCATTGGGATCACGTAGTAAGTGAGAGAGAGATAGAGATAAGTTATCGAAGTTTCGGTGAGGGTGTCCCGAACTGATAAATAGTAATGCGAGTATTTTGGGCCCGTTAAATGGTCCGGGTTCGTTAAGATTCTCCGATTCGCCTTCGAGTTTCGAGGCACGAGGATTAAGGGTGGCGGCTGCCGCCCCCCGAAAAAGGGGTGTGCGGCGGAGGGTGGAGGAGGAGGCGGCATCCGAAACTGAAGTCTGGAGAGGTGGGCAGACGCCAAATACAGCAGGCGCGTTTTCTCTATGGGCCGTAATAAACGAGGACCGTCGGTGTAATTATCGCGTGCTCTGGACGGGGGCGACCGACACCCATGGACCCGGAAAACTCTGGAATTTCATTTCAGTCGCGTCATCATATCACCTCGAAAAGCTGGGGGCCTTTTTGGCCTTCCCATCCCTCCTGACTCTCTTTCACCCTCTCTCTCTTTCCAACAGAAGTACACATAGCCAAACACACGTTTCGACCTAGAGCCGACACACTACGCAACGCCACGACCGAAGCGTTTATTACACAACAACGAGAGGATGATGTGATTAACATCCAGCAAAACTTTGTTACACTTTATACGCTTGTTATTTTAGTACGCTGCTTGTCTGAAACAATTTTAACGTTTGCTCATCCCTCGCGAATTAGATACCATGCCTGTATATACATATATAGTTGAGCATGTGAGTGAGTGAGTGTACATCTCACATTGTGATATTTATATAATTATAGTAATGTCATTTTTATGACGTGGATTACACGCCGAGAGTGGACACTGGCTATTGCAACCCATTTCATTACGGACTTTATTTATGGTCCCCAAACATTTCATTAAGGCGTTCCACTCTTCAGGACCATTCTGCTTATGAGGAAGCCAACGACTCCTAAAAATTACAACATTCCCTATCGTTTACGATGATTTTATTACTTGAATATTCATCATTCTTGAGAAACTTAATCTTGAAGAAAAGACCTATAGCTAATAGTACATTGATATTTTATTATAATATTAAGATTTTGTTTTATCTATTTACTATTGCAATAAATATAAATGTTATGGTTGAGGAGTAGCAAACGATGTACGCCGTGAAGTTGAAAAAAGTATACACCCATACTCGCTTTACGGTCACGAAACTTGGCCGCAAAGCGAAAAGCCGTATAAGGAATCAATTATTGCGCTTGCGCATGATAGGCAACATGTAGATATATAGACATCGATTTGCCGTTATAGCGAAACATTTTACGCCGTAAATCGAAAACGTGCCTTAATTGAAGAGGGCCGTTATAGCGAAATAATATTGTATATATATATAGATAAATTGGAGTAGAAAATAAACGAGTATCCCTTAGAAACCGAGTCTTTTGTTATTCATACAATTAAAATTGGATCTTCACAAAACAATAATTATTTATTAATTTAAAAACATAATTATAATAACTGTTTTTTTTAATTAGAAATTATTTTCTAATTTTATGAGCTTTACACTGAATAGTTTTTTTAATAAATTATAAGAGAATTTTCTAATTTAACATGTCGCCTAATTTGGACCATATTCGTTTTCTAGACTACAAGTTGATTGATGAAATAAACACTTATAGATCAAGTTTATGAGCAATTACAGTTTAAAAATGAATTACTTTACTAAAAGATTTATAGTCTTTAAACTTACAAGTAGTATGTAAAAAAAAACTGTCATTTTATACATGATAAGTTAGTTCTTGAACAACAAAGTACAACACTATAATACATTCAATAATATACCCAAAAAATAACAATAATGTAACTGTTACAATATATTTGTTGTATTAATTATAAGAGATTTTCTTAAACACTTTGATTACAAAACGCATATAAAAACTATGATTAAACTAATTGTCGGAAATCCAAATCCAAAGTTGCATTAATTGGACTACATTCCCACTTACTAATTCTAATTGTTAAATTTGTTTCCTCTATTTTATTGGTATTTCCTAAATATTTTTGAATGTGAACATGAAATATTTTAATTTAAATTAACAAAATGTTTAGATAATCCAAAATCATAGTAATTATGATTCTATATGTAACAAATGCTTTCAATTTATTGTTAATAAATCTATTGATTGTTCCAATAGAAACGTATAGTTTATTATTAATTAATTAAACCGAACTCATTGATTTAGCACAACACACTTTAAACAATTGCTAGTACATCTATATTTATACGCATTCATAATGGACAGCGAACGATATTTAACTATTGGATTCAGAATGGAACAATAGAAATGATGTGCATAAATCCGACGGTGATAAAATACAAATAAACCGTATTTTCAAACGATATTTACAATATTTATCAAATCTATGTTTATTTCATACATCTCTCGAAAATTGTAGACGGGGATCATCACTAACGGATGATGATGATGATACATCACTGCTACAACGATGCATGTGCATCATCTATATTAGATGCATGTTGAAGTTGTAAAATCAATCATTTAAGAGACACCACACGTATGTTCTTCCAAAACACAGCGTTGTCTGTTCGGTATATTAACCATGTCAATGTTGCTTTCTCATCAAATTCTATCCAACAACAATACAGAAAAGGAATCTTAACAGCCTGAGATTAGCCAATTGTAATTTCATATATTGATATAAATATTTCATCTTCTTCAGAGCAACTATTTATCATGCATTATATTCCGTCTTCACTCGACGAATTCATCACCATCCATCAAAATCCGGTTGGATTTAATTCGTGTTACGCCGTGATTCATCGAGCCAATGCGTTAATGCATGATAAAAATCCGCTGTAATTGAGCAATCGCGGTGCGCAAAGTGGAATTATGAAAACATTTCAGGGGGCCATTCAGGTGGACACGAAATATGCGCATGCCATGTAATATTAACGCACGAAATGTCTATAAAATTCCGGTGAAATAAACTGTGCAAACAGAGAATGAAATATGTATTCATGCTGTTTTCATGCACATGACTGCACCGGGTCAGTCTTTTATTATTCACATATCACGTTACTCAGAGAAAAAGGATTTTCCTTTTCAATGAAATGCCATTCTGTTTTCTGGGCAATATTTTTTAATAATGAAAACACGACGAGATTCATTACGGAATGAATTACGTCCCGGAATTATTCGAGTGGTGAAAATTACGTTGACTGTTTCGTTAGTTGGAAGTATCGATTTGGAATTAGTGGGTTGACGTCATTAAATTTTGGGGGGTGGGGGAGGGTATGTATAAATCAAATGGGAAGAATTAAATAGCCGAACAAGTAACGCTACCCGGGGCCAATTTAGCTCAGTGCGGCTTCCTAATCAATTACCAATTGTATTTTGCCTTCAGTGATTATCAGTTTCTGGAAACCGCATTCCGATTGCTATCTGACCACGGGCAAATATATTACCAATTAGGCAAATGCATGCATGCGAACTGACCAGTAATTGAGCGAAAACTATGCACTAATTTACTGAAATTTCAAGAAAACGCTGAAAAAAATATGCATAGTATGTCCATTCTTTACATTTTTAACTTGTAAGTAACTTTCCTTATATTTCAAATGAGAATTTAATTTGTAAGATATTTATAACTTAAAATATGAAGACGTTTTATTGAATGGCTTAAAGAGAACTACCTTAATCTTGTTAATTATAAATGTTATTTGTTTTTCATATTATAATCTATATAATACAATATTCAAATGTATTCTAACATAAACTTTATTATAAAGTTATGTAATTGAAAATCATGACTGTGATAATAATTAAAATGTATAAAAATTCAGAATATACCAGGAATCTGAAGAAACCGTCGCAAAAAATACACACGGAATATCTACAGCAATTCCATTGCGGTACGCGTGGGTGGCTTTCGTCATATTTTTATAATGAATTAACACCGTTCCGTCCATTTGCTCGGACGAAGGTAGGTAAATATTTGCGCACTTCACCCCCTGTGGATACAGCAAGGAATTTGAATAATGTACAGCCCAGTCGTCTCTCCGCTAACCCCTTGCTACTGCTCCTATTTCATTATCGATATATATCATACATATATATATATATATATATTGTAGATTTAAGAATTCATTCGTGCATGTTTACACGTAACCGTAAAGTGTAGAAAGTTCCTCAAAGTGTAATCATCGTTTATAGTGAACTTGATTATTTATTTAAATGAAACTTAATTAAATTCTTTAATTATGTAGAAGTTTATGTAAAGTTTGTGGTAAGTTAAAGGCAGGATTAAATGAATTAAGTATGTGGTTAAATACAGAAAGTATTAGTTCACATCATTTATAAAAAAAAGAATATGAAATTTAATACAATGAAAACTTGGACATTAATTGTATTCATTATATGAATATTAATTCATTATAATTTTATTGGCCCTAGTTAAAACCAAAATGAATGAAAAATATACAATATACAAAATTATTAATATAATACTTTGGCGAATTACAGCCAAACAGCTCAAGACATAGCAATAAATTAATACACCTTACATTCCTCAAGTATACAACTTTCATAACCATCTTTCATATCAATTCTATCTATTATAGTTTCCGAGAAAATTGCTAAAATGTGAAGACGCTTTTTTGCCTGTTAATTTTTAATGTCTTTAAATTTGACAGCGAATTGCAGTCAAATGGCTTTAGATACAGCAATAAATGAATATGCGTTACAATCCCTCACTATCCCAGTTTCATAAACATCTTTCATATCAATTCTATCTATTATGGTTTTCGAGAAAATCGCTAAAATGTGAAGACACTGCTTTTTCGCACGTTCATTTTTCATTTCTTCAACTTTGACAGCGAATTGCAGCCAATCGGCTCAAGACACAGCAATAAATGAATATGCGTTAGTTTCCCCAACTATCCTAGTTTTATAAGCATCTTTCGGATCTTCTCTATCTATTATAGTTTTCGAGAAAATCGCTAAAACGTGAAGACGGTGCTTTTTCGCATGTTAATTTTTCATTTCTTCAACTTTGACAGCGAATTGCAGCCAAACGACTGTAGGCAGAGTAATAAATGAATATGTGTTAGATTCCCCAACTATCCTAGTTTCAGAAAAATCTATCGGATCAATTGTATCTATTATGGTTTTATATAAAATAGATATAATGTGAAGATACTGCTTTTTCGACAAGTTTATCCTCGAGTTATTTTATTGTTGACCTGATGATAACTTATACATAACGCAATTTCTATGGATGCAAAGCACGGAATTTCAATGCTGAATATCCGGATATCAATGCTGACCTCCCATGTATTTCATTATCGATACAAACATCGGATTTAAGAATTCATCCGTCCGGCTTTTTAATAAATCGTCGGCGATTATTTAGCGGCCGGATTTCCTCCGGTATCCCGAAACGGGGGTGGATGGGGGAGGAAGGCTTTTCCCTGAGCAAACAGGATTACCACACACGGCAAGGACTAAAGTCATTTTGATACATTCGGACAGATTAATTTGGATAAACGGGCCAGAAATTCGCAAACCGCATTGCGTAACTTTCCAAAGTCTGTTTGAACATCTCATTATAATATCACGTTAAAAAACCGCACTGTCTGAACAACCGTATTTATGTTTGCGAAAAACACACAAATCTCCCATCCACTTTCATAAATCTATCCGTAAACTAATACCTAATTTTATTTGTTCATAACTTATTGTTGTATCCGGCGACATAAAGAATGTTTAGCCATGTCAAACTTTTAGCTTTGAGTTATTACTGCCCGGTGGGGCCCAATTCATAATTAAAATATTCACGTGAAAAAAAAGCACAGACAATAATTTAATTATAATTTATCAGGCGAGTCATACTAAATGAACAAAAAAAAATCCAATTTACGTCATCATACCTGGAGAATCCTCGAGATTTATACATTTTTAATACGCACGGAATTTTGATTCAACTTCCCCACTTCTGTTTGCTTTATCATAAAATGATTCAAAATCTTAATTATAAAAATTATAACAGTAAAGTTTTATGTAATATCAATTAAAATATACAGAAAATATTAATATTTTGTATGTTTATATCTTATAATTAAATTTTCCTAATTTCCTAATTAGTAAAAAAATGTGTGTAAATAATACCAAACATTTTACGTTTTTGATTATATCGGTTTGGTTAATTATGAATGAAAGTAATTTACCAAAAAAAAACAACTCCAAAGAGGACTTTTTTCAATTTACAATAATAAGACGTATCCTTTTTGGGTATAAAATCTGTTTTAAACCTTCAAATCATCTTATGCAATGTGTACCTTACAAAGTGGTTTATAAGCATTACTAACCTCCTCCCCCCCCTGAATTGTCTTTATACTTGAGAATATGTATAATTTAGTTCTATTTTTGATAAAATTATATATAAATTTAATAAAGGAATCGAAAACTTGTACTTATATCTTAAAAAATGAAGAACTATAATAAATATTGTTATTATCATTTAAAAAGCTGTATATAATGCATGAATTTGAAAGAAAACATCAGAGAATAGTTTAAGAAAATTAATTTGTGTGGACGTAAAAGATATAAAGTGGAACTTGTAGTGTGTATGACTCAGGTGATTTCAAAGAGTTCGGAGATGCGAAGAGATTGAATTTGAGAGGAGAACGAGTAGGAGGTTGGCAATATCAGCCGCTTATAAAGAATGCAACTTTTAATTACATTATTTCCGTGTAGCATTTCTTGCCGTTGCTGCAGCACCTACCGACACGGCACCTATTCGAGTGTTTTAAAACTTCGCAAGTTGAATGTCGGAAGTTTTGTCGGTTGTCAGTTTATATGAGGGGGAACTTTCCTGTGTATGTGTCGGACCGAAATCGGTGGAGTTGAACGAATCGAAAAGGTGTAATAAAATCGCCAAGGAATATTGCCTTCATACAAGAAAGAAAAAACGAAAAAGTGTAGCAATAAGTTCTTTGAAAAAGGTACATGTTTAAATAGTGAATTACACAAAACATGAAAGTGTTTTAATTACAATTTATGTTGAAAATTATGAAATATTAACACAACTGATTCTAAGTTAAATAAAAAGCACTAATTCAAACTGAAATAATGCAAAAATATAGGAAAAAAACTTTTTCGATGTCGATATTTCTACATATTGTCAATCTTGCGCAAGCGCAATAATTGATTCGTTATACGGCTTCTCGCTTTGCGGCCAAGTTTCGTGGAACGTATCTAGGCCGTAAAGCGAGGTATTGATGTATAATATTGTGTATTGCATCATTTCTAAATATAATTTATCAAATAACTAAGTACATAAAATATGAAATTACATAAGTGATTCAATGATAAAAGGACAAAGTGAATAACGCAAATATTACAGAACAATGAGATGAGACACATGCATAGCTCACGTTCTGTTTGTATAAATAATAAATGTTTTGCACGTACAGATCAGATCAGTTCGTCGTAGTGGAGCAATGAATTTTACAATCCCCAGCGACAAGTTTAGAAGGCTCGACACGACTGCTTTCCCAGAATAAGAAATCAATCTTGCCGTTTTTTTCTTCTGCTGTATTCTCTATTCCCTATACAACTGAATTCAATCCATACTACTCTTAATAGTAATTGTTCCTCCGCAGAGTACAATTTGTACATAAAAGAAAGATTATCGAGTTCATTTTTCAATTTCACAATGCTGTTTGTTTTTCTTATAATCATATGTTATTTATTTCTGAAATCATGTGAAAATTATAAGGAAAACCATACATTTGTAAAGTGGCTTAAAATACAGTTTCAAAATAAATTACATAATATAAAAGATCGAGCATTTTTTTGAAGAAAATTCATGTTTTTATAAAAATTCAGTAAAAATGTATTAAAAAAATAAACACCAATGCTTCGTATTTTTGTGAAATCACGTGAAAATTACAAGGAAAACTTTGATTTTGTAATCTAGTAAATGTTAAACTAGTTAGTTATGTATATTTAAATAATGTAATGTAATATATAATTTATTGCAAAAAGAAAATGGGTTTAAATGTATAGAGAATGCATTGGTAATCAATTCTTTCATTAAATTCCCATTAAAACACTAATAGAAATGAGTGCACTAATGAGTTTCATGCAGTTTTTAATTTCAATTAAACTTAATTAATATGCAACACATGTAACAGCAATTGAATCAATTAATTTAAACTGCTAATTACAAGCTTCAAACCTTACATAAATCAATTTCATCATTAACTTTTCAATTTACAAATTGCTTTTATTTACAACAAATATTTACGTATGCAGTTTTCAAATAGTAATAATTATAATTAACTTTGATAATTGTAATTAAATTAAATTTATTAATAAATTATATATTCAATTTCAATGCATGTCATTCTTTTGATGGAAATACAATATTTGAATTTAATTTATTATATAATCTATCCTGCAATAAATTCAACAGTACTGTTTGTGTTAATCTATGAATTTATTTAATTACTAAATTTTCTATTACAATTAAATAATTTTCGCAAAGTAATTTATATTATAAAATTGCAACAGTAATTACAAAAAAAGTAAAATAATTAAATACAAAAGGCTATTGACCAAAGTTTGTTCTGTCCTAAATTAACCTTAAACTATATTTGTAAATGAATATAAATGATGTAACAATTTCATTGCATTATTAATTTGGTAAATTAATAGAATAATGGTAACATTATTACAAATTGTAACATTGTATTCTTAATACAAAGAGCGTAGTATTTTCTAAAATTATAAAAATTGAGGTGGAAAGGCACACTAATTTAGTATTAGTATTTTTTTAATAATAATATTTACTGCAACAGCAATTAAATCAAAACTAAATACAATAAAAATAAAGAAAAATAATGGTAAAAAAGTTCCATTGCTCCAGAGTGTTATTGACCACAAGTCTTTCTGTCCAATAGTTTTTTTTACTTGATATTCAATGATTTATAAACATTGCAATAATACTAACCTATTACGTATTATTCATGATTATCTAATAGCAATAGAATAAAATGTTTATGTAATTAGACTTAAATTACTTTGTACACTATAATTTTATAGTAGTTTCAGTAATGACATTAATCTAAGCAACGTATGAATATTTTGCTTAGAAATTATGTTGAGCAAATATATTTTCCTGTTTGTTTAGGAGCTTCGATCATCTCCCCCCCCCCACGTAAAAAGTTTGTCAATATAGAAAATTCGGTCTGTGACAAGGATCGGAGGACCAACAACATTTCCATCAGGATAATTACGGAATGCGGCGTTATTTGAGGACTAGCACTCGAATTTACCAATGATGATATAATGAAAATACGGTACGCAATTACGTGCATTTTGCGCGCGCTCAAACACACATGATGATGATGACGATGATGATGGCACAATAGAAGATTTAATTAATAAATTCGCACCGCCGCCCGTCCGAAAGTCGTAACAATAATAAACACGTAACAGGTGGACGGACGAGGTGCAACCCTCCAATTCAATGCCGTTGCGCAATATCGATTACCATTTTCGATTCGAAGCACTTGAAATTTAATCTCAATTTGGCGTACCTTGTTTATGGTATATGAAGTGATCTGGGGGAGCTAAAGGAGCGTAAAGTGAAATGATTGTAAACTAATAGGAATGCCGGTATCGGAAACAGGATCGCAGGATATCCACACACAAGCACACACAGGCCGTACACTTATACGTGGGAGGAGAGGGTATTCGCAGACAAACACACACAGGATTCCGAAGGATCGATAAAGGACTGTCCTCCTCTTTGGATCCTGGGGGAGAAAGGCGGGCAGGTAACGCACCCGGCGCACGCGATATCCAGGCACGTACCGAACGGTGCAAAAGTTTTCAATTAGAAAACAATAATCGAATTTTCACTTCGCAAACAACCGATTTGCAATTCAAATTTATCCTTGCATTAAAAGGAGACCGAGTGGAGAGTGGAGAGAATAAAAAAGCAAGGAATAGAGAGAGAGAGAGAACAAAAAAAGCATTGCTAAAGAGGGACGAAACAAATGGAATGAGAGCTGTAAATATTAGGTGGACCAGAAAGTAATGTCTTTTTTTTTAAACAAATACATTTTTAAGAAAATTTGATTCTAATCAATAAGCACCCAGCCTTTTGCCTTTTAGTAAACAAATTTTCAAAACCGGATCAATGCAAATCAATTGGTTTTAGAGGAAAATATCTGGAGATGTCATCCAAAATTTTTGTCACATTGAAAGTATTGTAGTGATATTCTAAAAAAAGACTTCTGTGTTGACTATTGATTCAATAAGTTGGTTCAAAGGTTACCTTTGTTTACTTCAGACATTTCATGGAGGACCTAAACATATTTTTTGGCAACTTTACCAATCTACTATAAATGTTTTGGAATGGTCAACCAAGGTTGGTTAAGAGAATTTGATAACTCCTCGATTGTTTGGAACGGATGATCTGAAACTTAACGGTCTACAGTTGTTCATCTTTCTCATTGATACGCATTGGAAAGATCATAATTACAGAATCTGAACTTAAAGCACATTTGGCAACTACAAATATCTGAAGCACTTGGATAAACATGACGTTTTAGTAGCAATTAACCCTTGTGAAAGCCTAAAAGCAAACAATTACTATTTCATCTAAAATTACAAAAAAATAAGATTTAATTATTAAATAAGTCACTTTAATATTGAAATTTGTCTGATACTACTTTGAAGTAGACAATTAGCTAATCAAAAATGCACAAAAACTGTGTTACGTTTCGGTTCCCCTGATATTTGTGAGACAATAAAGTAGACCAACAGAACGAACGAACAGTGTATTCTTATTAAGGATATCGAAAATGAATGCACGATAAATCGTTTTTCGTTTTTGTTTATCGGTATTGGAACGGACTGCAACTGCAGAGAGCAACCCTCGGCTGTGTTCTTCCGTGGATATATTTCTCTCTCGATGCTCCTCTCTAATCGATTTTAAATTTAGTTTCCGGAAACAGGTCAGACGGAAAGAGCTTTTCATCTCCTAACCTCGTTAGACTTATTTTATTGCTGCAGACCGGCGAATTAATGTCTGTACAAAGATGAAGAAGTACACAAAAAAAGGAGAAACAAATATAAAATGTTCAAGATGATTAGAGTAATAGAGATTTTAAAGGATTATACGAATAAACACATTCGTTTAATTCACATCAGACAAAACTGTATTTTAGTTATTTTTCATTAGATTTCAAATATTACAGCAGATTTAATTAGAGTTTTAATTAGAAAAATGAAGAAAGAATGTGATGACAAAACTTGAAGGATGAAAGCTTAACGAAGTAAGGCTTTAAAGATTGGGATTTTTTCATATAAGTAAATAAACCAAACATTAAACACGATTGATTAACGTACTAAGAATTTTAAAGGTTGAGATCCTTCATAGAGCTGAATATATACTTTCAGTTGATTTATATCAACTACAATTATAGCAAAGAAGCATTTATTTAGACTAAATTTCAAAGAATACAGCAAACTTAAATGGAGTTCTAATTTGAAAAAAAAAACGTACGAATAAAAATATTATATAAATAAATCGTGAAACAACAACAATAAACAAAATATGAAAGTACTAAGAGATGGAAATTAAGGTAATAAATAATATATTATAATAGAAAACTTTAAGGACGAATGCTTAATGTAACAAGTATTTTAAACTGTGGGATGAATTGCATTCATTTGATTCATATTATCATTTGAATCATATTAACCAAATCCATGATAAGGGTTTATTTTCTTAAACTATTTTTAATTAGATCATTTAGATTACAGCAAACTTAATTAAAGTTTTAATTAGAAAAATGCAATTTAAATGAAAGGTGAAAACCATGATATGCAAGGATGGACAAACGTAAATGAAGATGACAAAAAGGATACAAAACGTTAAGGATGAATGCTCAACGTCCTCGAGGATTTTAAAGGTCGGGATCCTGGGAAACAAGTGAAAGCACGCAGGCCACTAAATCCTACCACGCGTGCTAATAATAGGGACGTGACCGCTTCTCGTTCGGCGACAAGTACAATTAAAAAGTTTTCGGGTTGTCCTGGAGAAGGAGAAGGGCGGTGTGTTCGTACATTTGCGACGAATTAAAATAAACGGTCTGCGCCATTTATCTGTTTGCTAATCGACGGTAATTGGATCGATCGTCGGCGCTAATTGAAGGTGAGCCATTATAGAATGTTCGCAGATTAAACGATATTTACATATCTTCCGATTGTTTACATTGTACACCAACATCACTCGAACAACTGGGCGCTGCACGTTGATTAATGCTTCTCAGGTGAACACAATGCCAATAGAATCGATACCAGAACACGACAAGTTCTATAATAAGCTACACTCGATTGAAGTATTAATACTTGATAACTTGAAAAAGTTAGGTAACTAATGACACTTGAATGGGAAATCATTTATTTTATATTATATTTTTAAGAGAACAGAAAGACCACTGGTTTACAGCATTATATTTTATTTTTATTTTCTTATATGCATTTCTAGGGTCTACTTCGATTGCCCGAAACTCACTTTCCCGACTACATCAAATTCCCGACATCCGTTATTCCCATTGTATTGAAGTCCAGACACTCGTTATTCCGACTGTAGAATTCCCGACATCCGTTGTCCCAACTACATCAAATTCCTGATATTCATTATCCCGACTATATCAAATTCCCGACATTCATTATCCCGACTATATCAAATTCCCGACATTCATTATTCCGACAATATCAAATTCCCGACATTCGTTATCGCAAACAAATTACAAAGGTTTTTTATTTCGATTTTACATGGGTCTTTGGTAATTATCTTTTCTTCATTCTTTATATCACAATGTATAATTAATTGGATATAAAAATGAAAATAATTAATCCTAAACTGTTTTCAACTAACCTAATTAAACCTTGCGTTGTATAATAAAGAGTTTACCAAAGTTTTTCTGCAATGTGAAATAAATATAGTCTATTATAATTTTAGATACAATACCCATTTGCAACAGTTGTTTTCTTAGATTAGTTAAATGACTATTATTGTAAATATATACATTTTTGTCTGTTTTCGACTGTTATAATATATATTATTATTAATCATTCACAAATGAAATGTGACAGTATTTGCTCATAATATCAAAAAAATACGCATAAATTGAATCAGTCAGTATAAACAGTATAAAGCAGAATTTTTAATATGAAAATAACTATGTTTTAAGCAACGTTAAATTTCTTTCATTTCGAATGTTTCATTCCTATTGTAAGGAAGTGTTTTCATCTTAGTGTCTAATTTCTTTCTTTCCTTTGTAGTAAACGAAACTAATTATCCTCGGAAAATGAGATACTTTGGAGGAGAAGGACTCTTAAAAAACTTGATAGAAAAAAAAAGAAGGAAACAACGGAATTAAATTTTATATTTCGCTTTTTGAACATACCAAAAACGAATTACTTATTTATCAGGATTGTTCTATTATGTATCAGGAGATCATCCTGAAAATATTACAGTTTATGGATTTGGGATTTATTAATGCAAAGATTTTCATTTCTTTGTCTTTTTATGTTGTAAATTCTATTTCAATGTGATGATTAAACTAATATTTGAAAAACGAAAGATACAAAAGAAGGAGTAAAAATAATAATAATAGTACCATAGAATAAGAAAAGAAAATGTTGAACGAAAAATTGTTAAAACCGAAATATCCAAAGAAAATTTTGAACGACAAAAATTGTTACAACTGGAAGAAGCAAAGAAAATTGTACGAATTATTTAAAACAGAAGATGCAAACAAAAATGTTGAGCAAAGAATATATTGAAGATTAGAAGATGCAAAGAAAATGTTGAACGAATAAAAATGTTAAAACCTGAAGATATTGTTAAAACCTTAAATTATTATTATAAAAGGAATTTACAAAATTGTGAATGAAGATAATTAATATTTAAATTGATTGAAATTTGAAACAAAATTGATTAACATCGGTTATTCGAAACCAAAAAGAAACTTCTATTAGATTAATGAGACGTGGGGTTTAACAAAATGAAATTCTTGTGATTGATCGCAGCCGTTCTTATATTCACACATTTACTATTACCAACATTTACATATGGGATGCACGTGTGATACCTTATAGACGAGGAAAGGAAATGGAACTCGAGGCGTGGAAAAAGTGGAAAATCTGGGGTAGCATTACACAACGGATTATTTAAATTTTATTCATCCCAACTGTACTTTATGAATTTCTTTGTGTCGTGCGCCTCGATGAAAACTTTACCCATTTGTCATCCTCTCAGCGTGGCCGACTTCTCTCTCTCTCTCTCTCACACACACACACACACACATTCACTCTTTCTCCCTGTCTCTCTGTTCTTTCAACGTTTAAGTGTGCACCACCAGAATCCGCGAATTATTAATTGCGCAATTAAAACGGGCAATAATTAATGAATTTGAATAAATTCATTAAACTTCGGGCTTTCGCTTAAACGTATTAACTTTAGCAAAACTTTGTTTTAAATATGTATATAAACACGCGTTTGCTTGATTTGCATCAAACAACAACAACAAACAAGCAATATAGGAATGATACATTTATTTAAATTATTATCCTTTTTTATTATTAGATTACCGTAAACTTAGTTAGGGTTTTAATCAGTCAAAAGCGTAAAGCAAAATTTAAATTAAATAAAACAACTACAGCAACAACAAAAAAAGCACAATACGCGAGGATGGACAAACTCGATTGGGATGCAGATTTATATCCTATTTGCAGCAAATTTCTACTCGTATATCTGGTTTACATAAATTGAAATAAAGTCCGGTGTATCTAGAAATTACGTGCGTGCGAATTAAGCTCACCCTGGGATTACGTGGAGGTTTTCATCACTTTTTTTTTAATATATACATACATATTTTCATTTTATTCCTGCATCTGCGTAAACAAAAATTCAATGATTTATTTTCATAAAACGTGTTTTTTTTTTCACAACATACATATTCATATGTTTAATTATAAAAACATCTTTATTTATCAAAATCCATTAACAAAGATGCGTACGCACTATTTAATATTGATTTCATTTGTTTGACAACTTGCACAAGTATATTGTGAAAATATGATGCAACGCAATAACATTTTATACTCTGTTTCTATGGTTATACAATTTGTATGTAAAGATTAAATTTATTATACTAATTTGACAACTTGCACGAGTAAATTGCCACATTCAAATTTTACATATTATTTTTCTGATGACTAAAATCTAGTTACAGATGTGATATTGAGTACCTTTATTTGACAACTTACACAATTTTGCTGTAATTACTTTAACCTATAACTAAATGTCTGTTTAAACAACATGTTTTTATTTACATTTACTTAGCAACTTGTACAAGTACTTTGCAAATAGATGTACAAACATAATGAATTCAATGATCGTTTCATCGCTTTTTCCAATAATAAAATCTGAAAGTAAATGCGCGTACCAACTAAGTGTTATTCGATTAACTTATTTGGCAACTTGGACAAGTAAATTGTAAATACGTGGAACAACTTAATGAGACTATACCCAATGCAATCATAGCTTACCATCATAATTTTCGGATTATTATCATTATAATATAAATGTACATACACACAATGGAATATTTGTTACATGCATTTATTTGGCAACTTTTACAAGTACTTTGCAAATAGATGTACAAACATAATGAATTCAATGTTCGCTTCATTACTTTTTCTAATATTAAAATCTCTAGGTAAATGCGCGTGCCAAGTGTTATTCGATTAACTTACTTGGCAACTTGGACAAGTAATGTAACAAATTAATGAGACTATACCCAATGCAATCAAAGCTTACCATCATAATTTTCTAATTATTATAATTATAATATAAATGTACATACTCACAATGGAATATTTATTACATGCATTTATTTGGCAACTTTTACAAGAATTCAATGACCGTTTCATTACTTTTTCCAATATTAACATCTCTAGGTAAATGCGCGTGCCAACTAAGTGTTATTCGATTAACTTACTTGGCAACTTGGACAAGTAATGTAACAACTTAATGAGACTATACCCAATGCAATGAAAGTTCACTATCATAATTTTCTGATTATTACAATCTATAAATGTACATACTCACAATGGAATATTTATTACATGAATTTGACAACTTGCACAAGTACTTTGCAAGAAGACGTACAAACTTAATAAATTCAATGTTCTCTTCCTTGCTTCTTTCTATTGAAATCTATAAAGGTTCGTACGCATAATATGATATTCATTACATGTATTTGAGTACTTATACAAGTACTTTGTTCTTTCACTTGCTTCTTCAAAAAATGTGTACCTACTCAAAGCTCAAAGCTATTTAATACTTGTTTAATAAAATTGAAAAATTCCATAAGTAATTATCAATTTACGTAACATTATTCAAGAGATTAAACTAAACATCATAATAGGCAATCAACCTAATTCCTGATAATCACTAAACTATTAACAAATTCAAACTCATCATCATTACAGATCGATTTTCCATCACGCGTAACACACGATTGTGTAATTCATCAGAATAACGTGTAGGCTAACGCATTCCAAACTCCGATTAATTAACAACAACAACAACAAAAATAGAGAAAATAATTTGCTAAATCAGCCGACGCAATTATTAGGCTTTGCGGCGTTTCGGTTCAGCACTGCCTGCGTTTAGAATGTAATTAATAATTAACTTATAAATTCAATTTGTAACGAAAGTTTGCGAACTCAAATTAAACTTGTCTCGCTGATTTAACTAATTTAACATGCGTAAGTACACCGCACTGTAAATTCACCGGATTATTAAAATCATTTGCTTTATGTTTCGCGTTCAGCATTCACGCAAATATTTGGAAATTATTTTATAATTACTATTGCAAATTCAATTACACTTTCACGTTCGAAATCAAATTAAATTCACAGTATATTTCATATGTTTTGAAGTAACTTCAATTAAATATTTTATTATTGCAATTTCAATTTGTAATATAAATTTTATTTCAAATCATTAGAAATATCCATTCATCGATTTATGTAATTTATTATTGTAATTTAGCAATATATTATTTTTAGGCCATTAGACTGCAGTCAATATATTTTTGCAATGGAAATACACTAAATAAAGTTACTTTATTATTAGTAACACGATTTTTTATGACTGAAAACAGACGTACATTTTTCTTTCTCTATATGTTTAACTTGACGTATCATCTCACGAATGATATGGAAGTAGCATTAACTATAAATGATTCCTATATTTAAAGTATTTATATTTAAACAAAGTTTTCTTTGTCGTTTTTTTAGTCTAAATTATCTGAATTTATTGATGTGTTACAGGCTTTGTTTAAAGTATGGCAAACTGAACTTTACTAGCTAAAAATGAATCTCTCACACTATTTCTTCGAAGTTTTGAAATCATACCTAAAACGCAGAAAGTTTTTATATCAAAATGGAGGAAGAGAAAACAAAGCTGACAAAGCCACATGGAACCGGGCGTTCCACAAGGCAGTGTACTGGGCCCAATTCTATATCTTTTATACATAGCGTATATTCCAACAACAGACAATACAAAAATGGCAAAAGACACCTAGAAATCAAATTTATGAATTTGTTGGTTACAATGTGAAAATTCCCTGGAAAATTCATTGCTGGTGTAGAAAATAATCTAAATTAAAAGTTGAAGCAGAATATTACTATATCAAACATGAAGTAAATAATTTGCGTTAAATCATAAATAGAGTGGACGTAACTAAAATAGGTCTTTTTACATGAATAAATAGTGGTATTATATATAAAGAACGTCATAATTACCACCAGTATTTCCATATAAAAGAGACATTCAACGTTTTTGAAAGAAAAAAAAATCTTTGGCAAAACGTACTGTAATTATTTTAAACTGCTTTGAATTTGCCTCGTCGAGGCGCCTCTCCCGTTATGCCTTTCATACGTGATGTAACCACAACTGAAGTTGATAGTAATTTGTTACCTTCGCGCGCGGCACCCATTTATATATGTTTATATACACTATACACCATTCAAATTGTATCTTTTTAAATTAAGTGTTGCACCTTGTCTCAAAAGCACCCTCCGTACTATTCCCGCAACGCGCGCGCCCCTCCTTTTCTTCCATTTTCTCATCTACCCCAACTTACATCCTTCATCTTTCATTCCATCCACCTCCATTAATAACGAAACCACTCTTTCGTACAATTTCCTCTTTTCCCTTCCGCGTTTAGTCTTCGCCGCGCGTCAACCGCTCCACCGTTATTAACACACTTCGTGTAATTAGTGTACCGTCAGAATCAACATGTCCCGACCATTCGAACTAAATGGAATTAATTGCGCTTTCTTCATTAATTCTTTAACAATTTCTTACAATTGGGTTATTAAAGACATTTATTGACGGAAGTTTTTCTGTCCTAATTGTATATTTTACACTGAAAATCAATTTTTGTGAAACTTCGTTTAATTTGTGATTTCTAAGGGTGTAGTATGTATTAAATTTTGATAAATTGTTTCGTAACAAAGGGATGGTAATGCGTAAGTTAGTTATTATAAATCTAATTTGTGTTTTGTTTGGGGGTGGTAGACTACATAACAAGTAGCAAACAAGCCGGATATCACGGAATAGGCAGTTTCCTGTACGCAAGGAACACAATCTGATGGAAGGGAAAACGCCGGTGGTTGCGTTTATCTTAGCAATAGAATCGTTGAGCCTTTGAAGAAGGGCGGAGGGTGTTAGGAGGGAGGCACACCACCATAAAACCACTTTGATCTGCATCTCCCTAATTTCGCACTGCGAGGCTTGTCGCCTTGGTGGAGGTGCGAGAGATGGGCGTAAAGGTATTATGTGTCTCGGGGAGTTCGACCGTGCCTAACATAACCGAGGTTAAATTAGCAACTGCCGTGTGTGTGTGGTGTGGCTGTTCATCCCCTGCTCGAAGCCCACGTGTGTGCGGGTATAACGAACGTTGTGGATTTTGATAATATCGAGGGTTAACACGCCCGGTGGAAATCTGTTTCCGGTCAGTAGTTAAGACGATGGACCTAATCGAGTTCCTGAGCTCCGGCGTATTAATTAAACCGAATCTCCAGAAAGGGTTGACTGAATATTAAGTATCTGCGGCTTCAAAGGTTCGCGGCGTATCCGAACGACTTTATTATTTATGCACATCAAATCCACAATTTCTAATTATCTCGAACTCGTCCAGCGCAACAGCAGCACCGGGGGACGACCGGTACAATACAATTCGCTCTTAATGGAGATTCGGTTAATGTTGATGACGATACTAGCCTAGCCTATCCTTTTGCAATGTCCATACTGCGAGGTTCATACCAGAGCCCATCATCCTTTAGCAATACTAGTGTCCAGTCCAGTCCAGTTCTAGTCTAGTTATTGCTTTCGATTTAGTTTGCGCGCCGGAAAGTCCTCTTCTATCTCCGTCGATGTCCCGGTTTTGGTCCTTTGCAGGCGACGCTGCTATGTGTGTGTGTGTTTGTGCGATTCAGGATATGAGAGTAGTGTTTGTCTTGCTTTCAAACCGTCCATCTAAACGAGGATGTAAATAAATTACGTGCATTTGGCCGTCGGCTCATGCCTCCACCGAATAGCACATATAACCAAGGCCTTTACATATTTCATACCGACGCAGCTATCTTCAAATTGAAAATACCTTCCTACGTCCCAGCTACAAATTAAGCCATACATATTATGTAAAGGGCGTTAAGCCGAGCATTCCTTCAATTTATGATTACCAACTCCCTTGCACGCTACAAAACTTATTGACCATCAAACATTTATGTAACCTCGATATGAAATACCCTATAAAATCGTTATTTTCAATAAAATATTATTTTTCGAAGTTTGAATTGATTACGTTAGTTGATATAAATATGATGCTAATTAACGGATAGAATATGTTAAAATATTATACATTTGGTTTATTATAAGTTTATAAATCTGTAATTGAGGTGCATCAGCAGAGTTTGGTTGCGTTGTGCGATGAGGATGTGGGTCAGGACGATGAAAACAACAGGAACATAACGCTTTATTGTTAAATGCATATATTAAATTTGGACTGTAATTTCCGTTAGTTTGGAGTATTTTCGATGGGGTTTGGTGATTTGTGTGCGCCGTGGGAGGTGAATCTGCATGCGGCGTCGCATCAACTTTTCCAGGACGATTTCCGGGACCTCCGTGGGACTCGTCCGGTCGGAAAATATATGTGCTTTGTTCGTTGTCTCCCGCGAGGAGAGTTTTGCGTGTTCGCAAAATCCCTCCCCCCAAATCTCCCTATTGGAAACGACAGCTCCCTTTGGCGAAATTCGTTATTGTCCATTGCAAATAGAAATCCCCAAAAAGGAAAAAAAACGGAATCGAACCGACAACGGAAGGGTCCATTGTTTTATCCACTTTCAACCCCACCGAAGTTCGGGGCTGCGACCCGGTGATTTTTTCTGTAACATCGCCGAGGAGCCGGGGAGGAGATTGCGGACGATGGAATTTTATCACCAAACTCAATTGATCATTTCTGTTGACGTTTAAGATATTACGCTGCGTGTTCGATTGAGTATATCGACCGGTCTGGATCCTCCAGGGACGCATTGCCTGGCAAAAAAGTTCGGAATTGATAACGGATAGCGAGAAAAGTACGAAGAAGAGGAAGTTAAAAACGAAAGAGATAGAGATGAAAGTATCCGAGTTTTCGTGGCGGAAAGAATCTTTATAGTTCGTGTCCAACTTCTGACCGATATTTCCTGTTCTATATGTAAATTCGATGTTTTACATTTATGTTATTTATCGCCTTGGGAAGATCTCACCGAAGTAATGTTGAATGTAATTCGCGGAAGGAAGGATATGATCCAGTCAATTTGCATGGCGTGAGGAGAGAGAGGAAAACCGTTCTTCGGTGGATTAAAATCGCCCGTCTGCAGGATCAAATGGTCCAATCCTGTTCGTGCAGTTTGATTGCCCGAGGACAGATGCGGAACAATAAATGGAATATTTCGTTGGAACCGTGATAAGATTGCACATATCCCAACTACCCCATTCCCCGTCTCAAAGGAACACCTTTTATTTTATATACGTGTATAAGACGTGGTTCATCGCATCCCACTTTACTCGAATCTTCAACAAAATACAACAAAAAAAGCACCCAGAGATCACACCCAGTTTCAATTTAAAAAGATTCAATACTTGTTATTACTTCTTTGAATATATATTTGTTTCCCTATTTTACTTAATAATTAATATTTAATAAAAACTATAATGGAAAATAAATACAAAATTATAGAAATGTTAAAATAAATATACGCAAATGACAAACTTATTTACCAATAGGTTTTATTTGTTGGCATTTAGAAAAAGGTTATCCCTTCCAAACATCCTTGGAATTAGGTATATATAATTGAAAGACTTCTTTACCGACAGGTTTTATTGATGGGCAATTAGGAAAAGGTTAACTAAATACCTAAAATTTAGCATATATAAGTGCAAGATTGCTAATTTCTCTTCAGTTGAAGTTACAGTGCAGTTGTTGAAACAAGTATCGTTTTACAAAAGCAAAGTCAAAATTTGCCAGTCGATTATTGCTCATTTCTCTTCAGTTGAAGTTACAGTGCAGTGGTTGAAACTAGTATCGTTTTACAAAAGCAAAGTCATGGAAGGATCAAGGAATATTTTAGTGAGAACTGGTGGATACAAGAAGCGATTGTTCGATGAAGTTGAGCCCCAAGGTAGCCCAGAGTTGGAAGTTCGGAAATCTATCAAACGGTTGAAAGTCGAGAACCTAAAACGCAACTTATTTGATGAACATCAGAAGGAGATAGAGATTATCGAAGATATCGAAAAATCCAAGTCAAATAAAGAACACAAGGAAGCATTGCAGGATGCTATGAAGAGTGGGATTAAGAAGACAGTCTCGAATGTTCCAACAGTTTTTCAGGAAATAAGAAATGTGGTCTTCAATGCTCCTAAAAAAGTGAAGACGAAGAAGATAGCACACCGCGAAATGCCCAAATCACGGAGGAGACTCTTCGTAGATGATGAAACAACAGGTAGGTTTACACCCCGAAATTCTAAAAAGGAGATTGTGAAGCGTAAATTGTTTACTACGTAATTATTAGAAATAAATAAATTTTATATATCAAAAAAATATCTTATTATTTTTATTATTAAATCAAATGTTCCCCATTTATATAATTTAGCAATAAAAGCGAAAAAATTGTGTAATTAATAAATATACGCAAATGAGAAACTTGTTTACCAATAGGTTTTGTTGACTGGTAATTAAAAAAAGGTTATCCCTTCTAAAATACCCTAAAATTTGATAGTGGATCATTTCTCATTTCTCTTCAGTTGAAGTTGCAGTGCAGTGTTTGAAACAAGTATCGTTTTACAAAAGCAAAGTCAAAATTTGCCAGTGGATCATTGCTCGTTTTTCTTCTGCTGAAGTTACAATGCTGTCGTTGAAACAAGTATCTTTTTACAAAAGGAAAGTCATGGAAGGATCAAGGAATATTTTGGTGAGAGCTGGTGAATACAAGAAGTGATTGTTCGATGAAGTTGAGCCCCAAGGTAGCCCAGTGTTGGAAGTTCAGAGTTCCATCAAACGATTGAAAGTTGAGAACCTAAAACGCAACTTATTTGATGAACATCAGAAGAAGATAGATATGATTAGAGACATTGAAAAATCCAAGTCAAATGAAGAACATAAGGAAGCATTACAGTATGCTATGAAGATTAGGATTAAGAAGAGAGTCGTCTCTTTCCAGAAGTTTTTCAGGAAATAAGAAATGTGGTTTTCAATGCTCCAAAAAAACTTAAGACGAAGAAGTCAACTCACGGCGATATACCCAAAGCACGGAGGAGACTCTTTGTAGATGATGAAACAATAGGAAGGTTTAAACCTCAAAAAATAAAGAAAGTTTTTTTTATAATTTGTTATTAAAGTAGTATAGATGAAATGAAACTGTTTTTTAATTTACAGAAATGAATATTGAAATTCGGTTCATGTCATAAATTTTGCTCAAATTTTAGTAATCGTCGCAAAAGCAAGATTAACGGAAAAAATGAAATGAGATGATGAAGATTATCAGAGTGGTGCGGTGCGTTTATATTTAAGAAGGGAGGTAATTACAAAAGATAAGCTTAAGGACGAGGGTGCGGATCCGGATAAAAGAAGCAGAAATTAGATTGGATAAATGCAGGAAAGGCTGTAGGAAGTCGAGGAATAAAAGGAGACGAATAAAGATAAAACGTAATATATATATGAATGGTGTACAAGATATGATGAAATTCCGAGGGAAAAGCGCATATCTTAAAGAAGATATAATCACCGAGGGGAAGAAATAATAAATATTATTTTTATTTAGTAAAAGTAAAAAAAGAATACAAATATTCTTGTTACTTATTTACGTTTTTAAGGTGGAATATTACGCAATAATCATTGTACTTAATAGTTTCTAATAGTTATACATTATTTATTTAAAAAAATAAATTGTATATAAAGTAAAATTCTAACATTCGAAGCACACGTTATTAGGGCCTCAAAAACTTTCTGTTAACAAGTTGATTTCTTTCCTGAAATAAGGGCAGTTTCCAATTTGGGAAGCCAGGGAAAACGAGCTGCAGCCGGAGGCCGTATGGATTTTTGCTTTTCCAGCCAATTAACTATGCAAAACTCAATGATACACGCCTAATTACACGTTGAACTGGAATTATTTGCAAACTCTTCGCGCGATACAAATGTTATTTTTATTTAAGTATATTTAAAGACTTCTCCCTTATATATAACAACCGTGGGGGGAGGGGGGTTGCCTTTCTTCACGTACAAGAAAACACTCAAATTATTTAAAGTGTGCCGAATAAAAACAGCTCCTTTGAATAATGCATTTCAGAACGTTAGCTTTCAACTAAAAACGTAAAATGCAGATGTTCCCATGCGGAAATATAACGAAGCATTACAACAGAAATTTACTTATTTAAAAGTATTCATAAAGTATACGGATTTTGCACAATGTGAGAAATATAAGTTTCTTTCTATTTGTCGTTGGAAAATTAAAGTTGAATTTAATAAGCCACAAAAAATGGATTACTATATTGAAATTATGAGGAAATATAACGAAGCATTACAACAAACATTTACTTCTTCACAAGTACTCATAAAGTTCTGTTAGAAAATTAATAAGAAACAAAAAATATGATTGTTTCAATATTGATCTTGTGTTGGAAAGAAAAGTGGGTTGAACTAATTGCTTGCATTAATTATCCATCGAGGGGTGAAGACGGGGGCGAAATGGAAATAAGAATGTAATTGGCGAACGACGGATTAAATTTGACTGTCCCTTCCATTTGGAAATTGGTTGGTCAAACTGGGTGGTATTGAGCGAGGATCGTTCGCATAATCGAGGATAATTGACTCGAAATTTATGCAAAACATAAGGAGAGTAACCCCTTTATGTGGGTCGCATTACCAAACAAACTCCACTTAACAAAGCCCCTACACAAACTCGCACACGTCGACTACCGAACTATACCCAATAACAGCAGCAGCCAGGACGGACCTTTAGGTAGGACCTCTTCTAGTGCTTCGTGGACTACACACTGCAGCCTTCAAATTGAAATTCACGTATCGATTAAGAACTCTTGTTACCTTGGCACAACAATGGATCCAATTAAAATCCATTTTCTCCTCTAAGCGGTAAAATGGAAAACAAGGAAGCCGAAGACCGATTGTTCCGGCCAAGTCCATTATTATTATAATTGGTGCTCGGCGTTTTCATAAACAAAGAAACGAAGGCAATAGCAGCATGAGAATGCATTCCAAGTTTCCTAGACGCGCCTTTACCAAAGGTTCTTATTAGTTAGTGGCTATGGGAGAACAACATTTTTTTCTACCTTCTTTGATTTATTGCTGCTCATTTCAATATAATAGTAATTAAATTTCAAAAAGGAAATCAATTCTCAGAAATCATGTTAAGCGTAAAAATAAACACAATATCCTTTACCATTTATCATTAGTAGCAATATGAGAACAATGAAAGAACTAATTTTAAATTTCATAATTGGAATGCTTCAAATATTTTACAATTTTACTATATATTTTCATTGGAAATTTATTCAAGAAGTTTTATGTATAACTTTTATTTGATCATCTAAATAGATTTTAGAAACAATTTATTATAATTCATCAAAAGTAAACAAAACTTAAACGATTTTAATAAGAAATAATTAAGTTTCCAATCCATGTTTTAACAATTAACAATTTGTTCTAAAACGAATTATAAATTAACCATCTAATTACTCTTTATAGTAAGAATTTCTTGAAATAGCGAAAAAGTCTGAGGTCAATAGCCTTTTAATGAAATTCTTCACATTTTTCATTGCAACTCAAAAATTGTGTATCTTCCAACAACGAAATTGAGAAAAAGTATGAAATACCTTTGATATTCAGCAAATTAACTTGAAAACAGTTTCCAATCCATGTTTTAACAATTAACAATTTGTTCTACAATGAATGATAAGTTAACCACTTAATTACTCTTAATAATTATTACTTGAAATAGCGAAAAAGTTTGAGGTCAATAGCCTTTTGATGAAATTATTCACATTTTTCATTGCAACTCAAAAATCGTGTATCTTCCAACAACAAAATTGAGAAAAAGTATGAAATACCTTTGTTATTCAGCAAATTAACTTGAAAACAGTTTCCAATCCATGTTTTAATTAACAATTTGTTCTAAAACGAATTATAAATTAACCACCTAATTACTCTTATAGTAATAATTACTTGATGAAATTCATCACATTTTTCATTACTACTCAGAAATCTTCCAATATCAAAATTAAGCAAAAAGTTATAAAAAACCTTTGTTATTCAGCATATTTACTTGGAAACTACATTCTATTAAAATGTTAACTTAACAAGCTCAGAATGTAAATTTGGTCCAGTTTTCTTAAAAGTTAGAAAATTTAGCCTCAAACAAATTATAAATACTACTATATGAATAATATGATAAAAAAAGATGGAATAATGAAATAGCAGTATAAATAATAAAAAATTGAAAATAATTAAAGTTGTTAATTAATAATTGATTTTGTGTAAAGTCCATCAGGTTAATTGATGGATACTCATGCTGCGAGTTTACGACGATGATAATGATCAGACAAAATAGTTCAGTTCAGTACAATACTTCTAATTAAACGCAGTCGGTCGTAAAATTATGATCGTGTCACGTCAGACCTTGCGTTGTTCCCGAAATTACCGAGGACCACAAAACAAAACAATAATGTGTCGTGCAAATCACTTGCACCGCACGAGACACTGCGAGTTTATTAACAATGCATCCGGCAGGAGCAGTATCGTCAACTGGGATGACTGACACACCACTCTCTGTACCGTTTTCAATTGCGCTAATGAAACAGGAGCTTCATAATTTGAACGACCAATTATTGAATACTATACTCTATGTACACCGCCCAAAACGAACGCAACAAGAACGAAATCGATACCCATCAAATTTAATAGACGAGCCACGTCCATATCAAAACAGTGATGTGAAAGACCTATACTAACACCTCATCATTGTATCAACAACAGCTTCTATATTATAGGTCCAACTTCAAAATAGATTTTTTTATAATAAATGCGAAATTCATGTTTTATTATGAATGCTTTAGTAATTTTTATAATAACATGTTGTATATAGATGTTTCTCTTGGAAGTTTTAAACTCATGTAGACAATATATAATTTTATGTAACAAAAAAAAGCAATATAAAAATTCATTGAATGCAAACTATATTTTAAAATATTCTAGACTCTATATGATTTGCAATGATCATAAATTGTGCTTAAATAAATGTAAAGAGTGGTTACGACAGTAGTGTATTGGATTGTTCGGCTGAAATTATATTTAATAATTTGAATTTACTCATAATTTTGACCAAAAAGGTATGTTTTTCAATAATAAAAAGAATATGTTTAATATTTGTTTATTATTTTAAATTGTTATTATAAGAAATATAATAACAAAAAAAAAATTCATTTACCTGAAAGAGAACATGTGAACTCTGAACAGTGGGAAAACAGATCATGGACTGAAGACAGAAAAGAATAAGAGAACATGTGAGGTCAGAACAATGAGAAAACAGATCATGGACTGAAGACAGAAAAGAATAAGAGAACATG
>JAFMTC010000100.1:1559840-1599323 GCA_018845635.1 Nicrophorus orbicollis | reverse complement strand
TGTGAGGTCAGAACAGTGGGAAAACAGATCATGGACTGAAGACAGAAAAGAATAAGAGAACATGTGAGGTCAGAACAGTGAGAAAACAGATCATGGACTGAAGACAGAAAAGTTAAGCGGAAAAACTTATGGTTGATAATTATAATAATATATCACATGTTCTGTTTAATAAATGTTCGATTTTTTCGCTATTTTGAATCAACAAATTTTCAATGGTTGTAAATAAAATATATAAAAATTAAATATATGTCAATGGAAATAAAGTATAGATCAATAATTCCTATTGAACACTAATCTGTCTCGGATATGGATGTTTGACGAACAGCACGTCCATTATTTGCACACTTCGAAACAATTGACTTTCATGAGTAAAGTTTATAGCTGGAGAAGTGGACTCAGATGTTGAAGTCCGACGGCAAGTGAAGCAATAGTTGCTACGAAATTGTTTTTCCTCTACCGCTCACCCCCTATCACCTCGCCCTCTGTAATACAGGGCAAAACTTGTGACAAGTGATAAATCTTATCTGCCGTCCATTGGACCAAACCCAGCGTCCCACCAACGCCCCATTAACCAAGTAAACTACGTATTTGCTCGGACATCACCTCAAATTGGAACCGTCCACCACCAAAACCGAGCACAATTAATACACAATTATCGAATTGGTACGGGGTATTAATACCAATCAATACATGATTGATCCGCTCCGATCCCCCAATACCGCACACGCAACAAATCGCCACAATTTGTATTCATTGCATCACGATTTTCATAAATGTTACGGGTGGGGTGCTCGACTCGCATTTTACAGTTGATAAAACCGATTGTTTCGTGTGTTTGCTTAATGCTATTTGTTGATTGTGTTTTGTGGAAGTTTCGCCGGCGACGTCGGAGCCCTTTTGTCTCTCGGCCGAAGGGTTTCCCCCGTTGTGTTTTAAGTTCGAGCTTTCTTCCGCGGCAATTTCGAATTAAAATTTTTATTTGGCTTACTTTCGCGCCTTTGTATTGCTTAATGGAACTTCGATGTACCATCGAGGGTATACGCATTATTTGCGTGGAAAGGGGAAAAAATATATGTATAATACCGAACATTTTTATAGAAAATAAATGGATTTGAAAATCCAATTTTTATGTTTACATGTTCGTTTCGAATGTGTGTACATTTATGGGATTCGGTATAAATGAATATTTATCGATTAGGTAAACATCAACGCTAAAAGCAGCGTTTGCATGATTTCTTTTTTTTTCAGTGTAACCAATGGGGATTTGCCCTGCAGCTTTCTTCAATGATATATTAAAATTGTAATTCAAGGGATGATGGTTTTCTTCAAATTACAATTCCACAAGACGTTGGCTTTAGCAATATTGCTTTATGCTTCGAATAGCGTGAATTAAGGGATTATTACAAGAAGAGTAATTCTTAAGAAAATGTTGATATAAATAAATATAAAAAACTATCACATTATCATTATTTAAAAGTAAATAATATTTTTTATTAGTAACAATGTGACCAAAGGGCTATCCTCCCAGAGAGACATATGGTTACAAATTACACAAAAAAAGAGTTGTACTCTAAAAATTTTGAAACGAACAAATAGAAAAATGAACTAACAAAAGAATACGTTTAAGTATACTATAATACTAAAATTGTTATTCGGTTGAAGACTGAATTATCTAAAGATTTTAATAATATTTGATAGGAAAACCTATAGAGATTGTTCTCTTGAAACACAACTTTTCTTTAATCATGATCTATTCAGAGTAATTATATCGCATTACCTTAGAAATGTAATAGCTATGGCCGAATAATTATCACGTGTAACGCTTTGTTAGTAAGATCTATTGTCTATCATCACTATGCAGAGGCAGAGATGTATGATGCTTTGTTAAAGTAGATAATGCAGTGGTAACAAGCTATCCAGTTAAATGAGATACGCCAGAATGGAAAGTTTATACTGGAAGCAGCATTTATTTGTTCGCAATTTCGCGATTAGACTGAGAGCGTCCTGAATGTAGATATATATAATATATTTATCAAGATATCACCTGTGCGAATCCATTGGCATCGATTATCCTGTAATTTAGAGGTTCCAAGTAAGTTGCAGAGCCCGGGGTGATAATTGCCAATAGAGGGGTCGGTTTGCAAGGACGGAGCAGGAAGAGGAGGCGGTGGAGGAGAGTCCAGGATATCGGCATGCAAGTCGCGAATCGCTGAGTCAACCGGATCGTTTTAGATAAGATACACACGCTCGTCGTCCTCCCAACTCGAACAAAACGGATAGTTTCATCTCCACCCTCTCCCGCATCCCTTCTGCTCTTCACGCACGTCCCGGCAATCAAAGCCCTCCCCGTCGGTGCCGTGAAGAAAACATTTAAATCTCGAACGGCAGAGAAAACAGGATAAAAAAGATTTGAGCGAAAAGAGACGAGAGGAGAAAGAAATAGGAAAGAAAAAATAGGAACACCACAAAATCCGACCAACTTATCATCATCCTCTGGGGCGGATATTTCCGTGATTTATTTCGCATCGATGGGATTGATTAGGATGCCAAGTGTACAGCGGAATTATAGATGGCGCTTACTTTCACCCCTCAGATTTTTCCTCTCCCGCAAAGGGCTAACCAAACATCGTAAATCACAAGGACCATTTGATTTTCCTTCAAGCTATCCGTAAAAATATATGTGCCCCCCGCCGTGCGAACGGGGCACGAAACGGGATACAATTAATAAATACCTTATTGATTGTTCCTTCAAGTATGTAAAGAATACCCAGAACGTAATTAATTTACATAAAATATTAAAATAAACGCAACATTCACCATTTTTTTGTCTTTTTGCAACGATATTTGCAATCTATCCAAATCGAACATTCAGTAAATCACCACGTCGCTTCAGACACTTGTTCGGAACCGTTGCCCATTGACAACTAATTCATTTCGATGGCTGCAAATATTTGGAAGTACCAGGGTTTGAACCTAGGACCCCAAATTTCGTGGATGACGTTCAAACCATTCGACCATGGGTCGCCTAGACATTCACCATTTGCACCTATTTTCAATTACATTTTTCTCTATTTGTAACCTATGTTATTTAATGAGTTCTAACTTACTATAAAAATTAACCCTAATTCTAATAGAGGACGAAATTCAACATAACAAAATGTATATAGTATACCTTTACTTTCAACATATGACTTAGCTTCATTTTGCATTACAATTATATAACAATTTCTGGGCAGAAAGACCTATGGTCTATAGCCCTTTGCAGCAACAGCAATTAAAACAAGTGTACGCTTCTGATTGATACAAGTATTAGATATAATTACATATAGTATAGTTCATTGGATATTCGGTTTAAAGACTGTAATCCGTTTAAAAACTATATTCTAATCCGATTTGTTCGTTAAATGAACATCGATTTCATAAGTGGTTTAAGATACATATAACAACTAAAACATCTTAAAAGTAACGTCAATTGGCTTGTTAAATGTTCATTAATTGTAGACAGAACATAAACATCTTTCATCAAAGTGTTTGTTTTCCAATTTGTTCATAGTTTAACTTATGATACCAACGATTATTATTGGTTTCATATCAGTATATAACATTAATAATTGTTTTTTACTTAATTTACACATGTATTTATTGGAAGATCAAACTTGTTTCATAAAATAGTATTGTAGTTCTAAATATATATATATATATATGAACGTCTTCCTATTTTTGATTAATACTTGGGTGACTCTTGAGGGTTGGTCTGAAGGTCTACGAAATGATGTCTCGCGGGTCCTAATCATTTGTTAGGGGTGCAGAGGGGGTGGTTTCGGCGAGAGAAAAAGGAGCGTAGGTGTCCCCAGAGCGGACTTTCTGAATAAATCAAAAGCATTGTTGAGCAAGGGCCGCATTATCGGTTGATATATCGTCAAGCATTTGCTGTCCGGCAACGCGCCCGGAGCCACCACTACTAGCACTACCACCAAATCACCAAAACGCTTCAACCCCCTACGCCAACTTTGGGCCCTCGCGCGAACACGGCCAAAATGCCCTCTTCCGCCCGTCGTTTTTACTGCCTCTGCAAGCCATTTTGACACGTAATTAGCACCTCCCCCGGCCGAAATTGCTCGCTGCGGCTTGGAAAACTTTCTCCCACACAAGCAGAAAGTGACAGAACGATAAACGGATTTCGGATAATCAGCCAATTCAATTCCTTTTGTGCCCCCTCCGGCACACACACACACACACAAGAGATTATTTATTATTTCGCTGAAAATCGTCGACGCCGGGGATTAATTGGATCAACCTTCGCAAACATTTATAATTTACAAGGTTATTTATGGCCCTCGTACATTTGTTTCTCAACTATGATGGTGACACACAAATAATGAGACAGATTTATCATAGAATATTATACTTGCGGAGCGGATAAAATTACGTAAAAGTTAAGAAAATAAAGGACTTAACATTAAAACATTAATTACCAACTAATTAAAGACAGAAATATAAAGAAAATAAATCAGTCTTATTTCAATTAAAAGGACATATCTTTCTCGATCAATAGCCCTTTGTCCTAATGTAAATGTAAATTATTATGTATATACACTTATTAATTAATTAATTAAATCTAATGTATTGAAAAATATTTGTTTTTCTGCGGAAACATCAAGATCTAAATAGACTAATGGTCAATAAATAATATTATTATTTGGCTTAATTACAACAAAAAATATAATTCCAAAATTGATAAATTAATAAAAACAATTTAAAAATGTGTAACTAAATTGTGAAAAAAAAATTATATTATTATGTAAACAAATCAAATTTTCAGTCAAATTAAGTGTTTACTTAAAGTTCAAAATTAAATGTAATAATTAAGTTGTTTAAAAAGAGAAACTATGATAACATTTTTAAAAAATTCAATTAATCTTCACTACAAATTTTTCAAAAATTGATTAAATCTATTAACAATGAAGTAAATTGAAGCATGAGTATAATTTTGAACAATTTTTTAAACATGGATCAAGAAGTTCATAATATGTTAACACTAGGGTTACGAAGCATAATTGAAGACTGTTGTTTGTAAGGGTGGTTATAATGTATGAAGATTAATGTAGTTCGTACACGAATGAGAAGGGTTTTAGGTTTAAATATGAGCACTTAGAAGTAGGTAAAACCTTCAATACAAAAGAGAGGTTCATATAAATCATAACGGAAACATACATTTAAGTATTGCTTTGTTCATGAAACTCTTACATTGCAACGTAATCTAAGTAAAGAATTGCAAGTTGTAAATTAATTCAAAGTTACTTTTTGCGAATTTTTAAATGGAGAACAAATAGGTAATGTAAATATTGTACATAATTAAATATTTCGAATATAATTCATAATTTACATTACATAATAATATTTATAGCAAACAGACTATAAAATACAATAATAATGAAACAAATAAAAACAAAAACTTTTACAAAGTGATATTATTTTACAATATTCATAATCGCATTGTGTAAATTAGAAGTTATAAGAAAACATGAAGATCATTAACTAAGAAAATTGTTTTTAAATTTATCTAAAGTATACAATTTTATATGAAATATATAAACAAATACACATAATTATACATTAATAAATGTACAACTAATTTAATTCTATATCATTATTTAACGTATAACGAATAATGCGTTATTTCACGTAATTACATTATGTAAATGCAAAGTTTTAATAAAACATTGTTTGCGAAGTTTTCTCCAAACAATAATAATATGCACAACGCCCGGACGAACACGTAATACGAATGATATAATAAAATCATAGACAAAACTAATTTTAACATTGCAGAGATCCAATTTCGCATTAAGCAGACTGCGTTACACAAGACATTTAATTAAATGCAAATCATTGCACCGCACGATATTAATAACGCAGACGCACGGAATCCGCTTATTAAAATAAACTTTAACACACCGTATTACATGTTCCAAAGATTAAAGTCTTCCGGCTTCATTTTCTTTACATAAAAGAAGAATAAAAAAACATCCTCAAAGACATCATTAACTTTCCTGAAAAAAAAAACAAACAAAACGAAACGAAAACCATGCAAACGCTCGTACAGGTCTCGAATCATTTATACACCATTTACTCTCCCTGAAAACACACATCGTTTGAAAATGATTAATAGTTTCCATATGTAAATACCGGCTGAAATCGATCCCACTGAAAGGTTGAGCGTTTGATATTTTGAGAAAATTATTTAAATTAATGCAGAAAAAATGGCGTTCCGCCGTTATGCGATTTATTGCGAATCAAAATTAATTAATCAGAGCCCTGATACGTGCATGTATAATATATAATTAATTAGAGTATGAAATGCAAATCGCATGAATTTTAATTATTTACGCAATAGCTCAATGCGTCGGATATCTCAATGTAATTAGTGAACATTTCGATTAATTATATAACATTGGAAAGTAGTCAATCATTATCTAAACAGTTACAATTCCGCGGCAATTTGTTCAGTTTTTATTTGGTTAAACGGTATTGAAAGATTATTCAAATTTAATCACGTTAATTAGTGGAGGTGACCTGAATTGAAGCTACTTCCTTTGACCCCTGCTTCAATCCTTTGAATTATGCACGTCTTGGTTAATATTAAACATTACGGTCTTCGTAATAAAAGGACGAAAGGATAATTAGCTATCGATTGCTTCGGGTTTAACTTTCACATAATGGAATTTTTAATTGAAACGGCGCTGCTAATGCGATAACTTTCGTTAAACTATTGTTCCTTTTTTTTATTATTATTTTGGTTTCAATATTCGTCGTAGTTTTCTTTTTTGTTTAACGCGAAAAGTTTTCGTTGGTAACAAGGAGTATAAAATTGGATGACTCTGCTCCATTCTAATTTATATTTCATGCTTCGAGACAAATGGTGGCAATAACATCGAAAGAACCGTTTAGAATCTCTACAGAATCATGGAATAAACTTTCAGAGAAATAGTAATAATAACAGATATTTATAGCACTCATAGTTATGTAATAGTTACGACGGACAACAAAACAATAGCTAAAGAAAAATCATGATATAGATTAAGAAAGTATCAAATCAGCAAATAATTTTCTTTAATTTTAACTTTTGCATTAACTTTACTAATAACAAGATTAAATACACATTTCTTCAAGAATTTTCATCAACGACATTTTTAACTTATTTCCACTAAATATGTTGATAACTTGCTATAATTTTAATACTGGATATAAAACCAATAATTAAATCATATTATTTTAAAGCAACATTTTAGAAATTAAGATTTTTCATCATTGAGAAACTACAGAGTTCAAAATCTTTTTTTCGTTTTATGAATGTTATTATTGAAAGTAAAAATAAAGAATTTTCAAAATTATTTTGTTAATAAATTATGTTATAATTACTTTATTACCAGAAATATCGTCATAAGTTTAGTTTCAAAAATTGTATGTGATAGAGAAACTAAACAGTCTGAAGAGACGAAATTTTTAAGACAAATTTTAGGTCATGAAATATTTTCAAATTTAACATAATAATGTAAAACATTATGTAAGATATAGTATGTTTGATATAGTAAATTTGAAAAAAATAAATGTCAAGAATGGCTCTAAGCACTCTGATTTAATGTTGTATTATATAATAACTTGTGACAATAAACACTAAAATAACATGGAAACCTAAATAATTACAGTTCTGAAGTATTTTCAGTAATTATTTACAGAAAGCTTAGTTATATGATTTAATGTTTCCTTATATAAGATCTTATATCAATAGAATGTGAAATTATACTACAATAAACATGAATTAAAATTAGAGCATTGAAAAATTTTCAAGTAATAAGAAGGAAACTGTGTTAATTATTTACAGAAAACTTAGTATAATGACTCAATGTTATCATATATAAGATTTTGTATCAATAGGGAGTAAAATAATGCTTTAATAAACACGGAAACATACATTAGAATTACAGACATTGTAGAATTTTGACTAATAAGAAGGGAAGTGTTAACGTTACTTCCTTGTAATTAACACTAAACCAAGTAACAATGAGTAAACACAAAAGATCTGAGTACATATTAACATTAGAAAAGAACTATTTATTACGAGCTAAACAATCAGAATTAATTATGTAACATAAAAGATTTTGGAATCATACAAAGAGAATTTGTCTTTCAAGAAATGTACTAAAAAAAAAACAATAATTATGTGCAAAAATTAAACACATTGAAGAATTCTTACTCAGAATTAATTATGTAACATAAAAGATTTTGGAAAATTATGTGAGGAAAATTTGTATTTCGTATCAAGAAATGTACTAACATAAACAATATTTATATATGAAAATTAAACTCATTGGAAATGTAAATCAAATTTGATAAAAAGCAAGAATTTCATTAGGAAGATTTTTGTATGAAATTGTAATGTAATTACATAAAAAAACAGAGAAAATAAAAAGGAAATAATATTTTTTGATTACTTTTCATAAAATATTCTACTATTCATTGTCTGTTGTTATTTTACCATTAATATACTTAATTTTAAAAAAATATCGGAATAATCACAAAAAAAACATGTTTGAATCTGCAGAGAAACTTCGGTCAGTTGACAATTATTCAACGAAACCTCATCAAATAACAGCAGACAATTTACACTGCATTCAAATCCTGCATAATGTTATTCATGAACTGTGGTTTCAACACACGGCACCGCTTCAGGAATCATCGTAATAAAAAAGAAACAAATTTTGACAAATCAATGCACAATTATTATTATTATAGCATGGAGAAATTATGTTTTAAAAGAACATTATCAAAATTTTACTGATTTCCCTATATTGAAAAGATATTTCATATTCAAATTTCAGTACAATTGTTAACCACTTTCGTTTAAAAGCTATTAACAATCAAATTTAAAACATTAATTATTAACTTATGAATTGGTTTGAGTGTGGCATATGTTTCAATTCAAAATTAGGAATAATTAGTAATTAATAATATTTTTATTAAACTATTCTGAGGAGATATTTCAAATCATCAATAGTTACATTAAAATTTGATAATACATCAAATTATATGTGGTTCTTCAGATGTTAAGAATTTAAGTTCTAAAAATGAGTTTTCACAAATCAAATCATTGCATGCTTTGGGAGCATATGATTCATATGAGGAAAGTATTTTTTTGTTGGGTACACGATAAACATGATATGAAAGGTAGAAGGTTCCGATTCGTAAAGAGAGGAACTTCGTGTACCACTCTTCTTTCTATACAGACGACGTGTATTGCGCATGGATGGAGTAAGGACAACTACACTCACCTTTCTGTCGAATCTCCTTCGGCCCTTGCGATTCCTCCGACCTGACTGAAAACATATATCCTCGAGGTTTCCCGATACCATTTCACACTGTGCAATTCACCGCAACGCGGCGTGTCCACGCTACATGGGAGGACAATGGTAGTACCAGCATGGGCCTTCACTTTCGATACGCTTTCAGTTCTCACTGCAACAAGAACAAAAATAATATATTACAATTGTTAAAACTTAGATACAAAAGGGCATAAACACATACTGTGAGTAATCAACATGATTATCTTAATTATTACATTTGGAAATAACAGCAGATGAAAATTGGAAACATTTCTTGAAATTAGGTTCAGCCAGTTTTTTTCCATCAACATTTGACATATTTTGATAAATGCATAAGGACATAGTTTCAAATAATTGAAATTTTAGAAATATCAAAGATTATGACTTCAAATATAATACTTTTGAAACATTTCTTCATCATCAAACATTGATTTTAAAATCATTAAAGATTAATTAGAGATAAAAAAATCAAACATTTCTTTATAATATAGTTAAATAATATAAGCAAATACATGATAAAATGTAACTATTTTTATAAATAATTGTAGAACATATTCTTTAAGGAACAAATCGATACAAAATATATTAAGAAGATTGATTAACTTAAATTAAAAATTGATCAAATACATGAAAATGAGAAGAAAAAGTAAATGGTCAAATTTCCCATTTTTTATATCTTTTTCCGATATATTTCCTATTCTAAAACTATTATTATTAATACCAATATAAGAAGTTAACTAATGAGTTTCTTATTTCGTTGCAAATGGTAAAAAAATAAGAGTGCTAATTGTTGTGAAACAAACGTCAAAAGAAATGTCAAAAATATGAGGTTAAACTATGTTTTGATTCATATTTACCCCCGAAACAGATCGAGATGATTACTGTAAACAAATCCAACGAACGCATGCAACACCAGATAGTGGCCAGAAGTCCGGAAGTCGAGGCGAAAAATTGCAGCCGGGAAAAACAACGCTATTTCACGTCGCAGGAAAAAAAGCAGAGACCAAAAAAAAAATGGGGCTCGCAGTGAGTGACGGATAAACTGAAAATCGTGTTACTGGGGGAAAAATCGCGTTGCCAATTGTTTAAATCGAAATGTCACCGGGGGTCCTTTTTGTAAGGACATATTGAAATATTACGGAATCGAGTTCGGCTTTCACGCGCCGAAAATCACTTCGATTGGTATTATATATATATGTCTAGTTTTTGTTTTGTGTTTTTAAATTTTATTTGTATGCTCATACGCGGATATTCGTGTAGAGTATAGAGAGAGAGAGAGAGAAAAAAACAGTATGGTTGGTAGAATTCTATTGAATGCACGGAAATAAATATATGGAAATTCATTTCCTGCCTGTATGAGATTTTCAATTTTAGTTTATTTTTGCTGCTTATATAACTTTAATTTGTGTGAAAAGTTTTGATTTGCATTTGTATAACTATTTATTATATGAAATTAAGTTTATTATTTATGTCCTAGTTTTTCCTGATAATTTAACTTTATTGATTGAAAAAAAATGTATAAAGTTCGAACACCGAATACAAATTTTATAGTTTCATTAATAAGAATAAAATGTTGATTAAAATTATAGCACTTATCTGAAACTGAAGATTATAACTATTTTCTTGAAGCTCTTTATCTAAATTGTGTTATATAATCTTGAAAATAATTACTGGACTCTTTTATAAGACAAAGAATTGTTCAACATCATCAATTCTTGTATAATCTTCTTATTTAAAAATTACAAATTACTTTTGGATTTAGTTCAATAGATTCTTCAATCATTTTTGTCCGAAAAATTTAAATTTATTAATATGATTTTATAGTAGGTAAAGTTTTAATTGTGCAGTAATTATTTTCAAAAACCATTTGCATTGCATTTCGACTAAAAAGTATATATTTATCATATATTTTATAATACGTATAATAGGTCAACTTTTTTTTAAGTTGTGTAACTTTCTACTTAAAAGCATTCGCATTTACAACAAAAAAATGTATGAATTTTTACAGTTTTCATAAAATTCATTCTTGGTGAACGTTTTAATATAAATGGGTCATTTAATATATGTATACACCCATACCTCGCTATACGGCCGCTCTTCAATTAAGGTACGTTTTCGATTTACAGCCTAAAATGTTTCGCTATAACGACAAAAAAAACTTTTTTTCGAAGTCGATACATCTACAAATTGCCAATCTTGCGCAAGCGCAATAATTAATTCGTTATACGGCTTTTCGCTTTACGGCCAAGCTTGGTGGAATGTAGGTCGTAAAGCGTAAATTTCTGAATTTTTGTGACTAAATTTGTGAAATTTTCTATTAAAAATCATGTCACTTTACCTACTTAGTCAGGGTACAAAACGATTTTCATAAATGAAAGGAAAATATTGAAATATTATACAATCATATTCAGTTCCACGCCCTGAAAATAACTTCATGTCTAGTGTATATACATTTTTTTTATGTATACATGTTCATAAACGAGTATTTCGCGGATATTTACGCACGTGCCATCGAAAAAAATGGGTGGATAAAGGAGGGTATTGAATGTATGGAAATAAATGTATAAATAAACGTGGAAACGGCGGAAAAGCCGTACATTTCCCCGTCTCATTCCTAATAAAACGTTTCGAAGTTGTTCCTATCGTCACGTCTGCGATAAGTGACATATGTAATAACATATCTCATATATGGAATCGCGCGCGAAACTTTAAATTCACCTCCCCCCCTCAATCCCTTCGCGTTTTGCGACTTACCATCGTCTCTCTCCATCACAATCCTTTGACGACGCAACCGGTCATCAATTTTGGGGATGCAATTGTAGTTCGAAAGTTCCCTCTGCTTTTGATCATATTTCAGAGGAAAACGCAACGAAATTTACGTAGTTAATTGGATCTCCCTTTTCGGGATGATGACTACGAAAACGGCGCTCTTCGCATGGCGAAATTTGATTCCACGGTATTATTCGTAATTTGCGGGGTAATTTTGTAAAAGCAGAAGAAAAAAAAAGGGGTGAAGAAGAGAAATCGGACAATGGAAATAACGTACCGTATGTACATATTGCGCTTGTTTGTGGACCGATTTTCTAGCCTTTTCCACCGTGAAGAACTAATAGCGATCTATTATTTAGAGCTGTGTCATCTGCAGGAGTACATGTTATGCATTAATAATGGCACTGTTTATGAATAATTCAGGATCTGAAAGAGAGACCATATATCCAATATATTCACGCTGCGTGCCACCTTACACAACCTCATCAGATCGTTCAACCTCATTCTAATCATCATTAACAAAATATATTTCTTAGTTTATTCATAATTATGTATAAATATACAATCATATCAAAGATTGACTTACTAAATATAATACTTTGCTAAATATAATTTTAAGATTTAATAGTAAAATGTTGTTGTTACATGTTTTTCTATTTAATAAATGCACGGAATATTCAAGTTAATATGTTGAAAAATACATTAGATTAAGGTGAAATTATAATTTAAAATATGAGTCTAAACTTGATTTTTTGTGTTTTGTTTGTTACTCATCTATTTAATAATTGCATATAAGAATTTAATGAATATAATACTAATTAATTAACGGGAACTTATTTATTTTATCTCTATGTAACTTTGTTTAGCTTCGTTTAACGTTATTTCACTAAATAAATAATATTCTGCAGTATAAAACTAAATTATAGTTTTCTATATAGATTTCATACATATTACATAACTAATGGTTTGATTGCAAACCTCGATTCGATGAAGGAATATTATAGTTTTCATGAAATCACTTCGTTAAGTGAAAGTTAGTTATTAGAGGTAAACAAATATTATGGTCAGAATTAGGATACTTTCATTCCTAGCACAAATCAAATGCTTTGTTTGAAGCAATGATTCAAACATTATCAAATTACATTTAAATTAACGCTGTAAAACATTATCAATGAAATTTAATTACTTTTTGTATATATTTGGTTGTTATCAATATTTTAAGATCCTCTTAATTTTCTTAATATTCTGCCTACATCAAATTAATGTACACCCATACCTCGCTTTACGGCCTAGATACGTTCCACGAAACTTGGCCGCAAAGCAAAAAGCCATATACGGAATCAATTATTGCGCTTGCGCAAGATTGGCAACATGTGCCGTTATAGCGAAACATTTTTGGCCGTAAATCGAAAACGTGCCTTAATTGAAGAGGGCCGTTATAGCTAAATTCCGTATAAGGAGCGGCTGTATAGCGAGTGTTTTAACACTAACAGTTCTTTCAAATTCAGGATTATTTTCATTAAACAAATAACACATTTTCTATGTAACTTAAGTACGTTCTAATTGTTTATATATTAGGGTTTATTTATTTAGGTAGAAACTTCTTTAATTTCATCTTAAACATCTTTAAGTTCCTCTCAATTGTCTCTATCAACGTTGTTAATAAGATTTAATAAATTTTTCCTCTGCTAGTACATCATGCATTTATTTAACTTCTAGCACATAGTTTCGAAAACTATTGATTGAGTAGTTGTTAATAAGTAAATTTCTATTCTCATTTTCTTCTAAATACAACTTTAATCACATTTTTCCCCAAAGTTGTTTTCAACATTTCTTAAAGAAGAACTATCAATGTTATCGAACAACTACAGACTTATTTATATTGAAATTTCATTAACAAATGTAAATTATTAATGTATATTTCTTATTAGTATTGTTACTATATATTTACTTTATAGTATATGTTATTATTTAGACTTTTCATTATTTCTATTAGTTACAAATGAGGATTCTTAAGTTGTAAATATCAAGTAAATCAAGGAAATTACAATATACACGTATTGTAGCAATAACTATTGATATTTTAGTTTTTATAAGCGTACTATAAAATCTAATAAATATTTATATAAAATAATAGAATGAGTAATGGTTGCAATGTTCGAGTTTCTTTAATATTTGTTATTACATCCAATTGATTTCCTTTGCGAAACTCATCCGTCTTTCCAGCAGTAATCTATATCACATAATAACGGCGTCGGGACATGAAATGTTGGGAAGTGGACACTTTGATTTGAAATCAAAATAATAACGGACGTGTCTGTTGCTCGATCATTTATCCGATAGACAACACGAAAAAAGACATGAAAGAAAGAAAGATACACACACACAACGTGCAAGACACATTTTATTGCAGTGCACACCATCGGAGACAGGGATTATTAAGGACGAAACGTCCTTCCTTCACGACATTTCGATTCCCCCCCTCCCCCAAAAAAATTGAAAAACAAAAAGCAGAAACGGAAACAAATAAAAACAAACCGATCGACGTTTGAAAATAATCCCTCCGAAATATATGTAACGGAAACGGAATCAATTATTTACGACGAAAATAATCTTTTAAGCTGATGCGTTTTTGAATCTAACGAGAGACGAGACGCGGATCAATCTCGTTAGACGAGACGAAGAAATGCGAAAAGGATGAATAATAAGGGCCATCTGCATTCCTAAATTTGTTATGACATTTCGTACACGGATCCTCACTTAGCGAACGCTTTTTTTTTATTTCTCGATCATAATGCTTTTCGCATTAGTCAAAATCTAATTATACCGTGACGAACGAAAAACAAAAGAAATGTATTAAACAAAAGCGGAGACAGCTGTGATAACTAACAAACTATTATTATTATCATCATCCTCGTCGTCGTCGGTTGAGAGATAAAGGGTGTGGAGGGGGGTTGATTTTTATTAAGGCCATTTGTTTCGGATAAATGGTGCCATTACATCGTGCGATAATTGAATTGCTAATTCCGAGCGTAAAAATGGATAGAATCTGGCATGGGAAGAACAATGCGATTGGAAATTGAATGCGTTTCCCTATACATCACGTCCATGCACGTATCTGCTACAATTGTGTGTTTTTTTTTTCGTTTGTTTTATTTTACGCCATTCCGCATTTTCGTTTTATATTTGTTTTCATGTTTAATTCCTACATAGAATGCATTAAATTGAGTATGGCTTTAACTCTTTTTTTTTATCTGCAAACTCTTTTTTTTATTATAGCGAATCGAACGTTGAAATACTTTCAGATGAACACGTTAAAGGAAGAAACGTAATTGCTATATACATATTACATTTAATTATTATTGCAATTATTCTAAAATATCAATACTCTATGTTAAATTACATTAATTAGGGTAAAAAGAATCAACATTCCTTTGCAACAATAGCATTTTCATTGCATTTCTTCTTTCCGTATTGTATTGAGTTCAATTTTATATATTTGCTGTTGCAATAAAGGTTATTATTATTACTAATTAATTACTACAGTTAGTTCACTTAATTAAGGGTTGAATTTGAGCATTTTAATGTAAAATTTGAAGTAATTTATATCTATTGTTATTATAGTAGTCAATTGTCACGTATAAATCTGAGAATACTTGATATTTATTAATTATATGATTCTTTAAAAAAAAGAACATGAAATATTGAAAATTTTTGTAAATTCTAATATATTTTATAGATAAATGTAAGATAAATCAAAGTATATATTTATAAAGTAATATTAAAAAGAGTAAAGTTTCAATGTATCCTTTTTGTAAGTTGATGAAGTGAACTTATAACAGTAACCAATTCTTTGGCACTTGAAAAGTTTGAAGAACAAATCAATTGTTGATTAAAGCTTTATAAAGAGGACGAAAAAGTAATTTTAACGCTGGGTTTCCTTTCAATTTCCAAAAAAAGTTTTGCGAAAATTTATGAAAATGTTACAATTATTTACGAAGAATTGTCCATATATTTTGTTCAAAATGGTAAGAAATATGTTTTAGTTTAAAATCATTATAAATATATAAAATATTAAACTTTTATTTATGAAAGATTGAAATTTATGAATGTTGTAATGTAATTCAATCACAAATTTTACTCATACAATTCTATTTGGAGCGTTTTTTTTTCGATACAAATTCTTTAAAATTTATTCCAATTAGTTTTATTTTTTCGTATTGGGTTAAAAACATAGAATTCAGATTACTTTTTTTCTTCAATTAATAATTAACTTTCGTTATTTATTAATTGTTGTTAAATATTGATTAAAGTAGACTTATTTGCAATCAAAATAAATCTACAAAATATGAAACATTTCATAATGAATTTAACAATTTACTTTTGTGGTTAAGAGTCCCTGCATCACAAAATCTGATGCGAAATGCTGCTGGTTCGAATCCCACCGACTTTTTAGACATTTGCTGGTCAGCAAAATAAAGTAACCATAGAAAACATTGATGCAAGTCTACGCCTACTGAAATTTACAGGAAATACATCCATTAATATAATATAAAACAATATAAGTTGCTACAAACTAGTTTTTTGACCTTACTTTAAGTACAATCATAATAATCATTTTTGAACTTTTTGAAGAATTGTCATAAAAGAGTACAACAATTGATTTTATAAATATATTTATACAATTTCTTAAATTACTAATTCATTCAAAATACATTTTTATCAATAAATATTCCAATTGAAAAAAAGAAATTCAAATTACATTTTCCTAATAATTCATTGAGTATGCAGATTTCAATTAGTTATTTATTTTATGATTTTTGCCTCTTATTTTTTTTATTATTTATATAAATTTAATTAGCTTTGTTTTTGTTGTTTGTTTTTGTAACACACTTGAAATACACATAGACAAAAAAATATATACAAAATGAAATACAATATGATTTGAAAAAGGAAATAAAGAAATCTATATTTTTGTTATAATTTCCTTTTATTGTAAATATTGCTTTGTTGTTAATTATTTCAGGTATAATTTGCATGAAATACATGTCATTGAAATGATTGCAAATATTGCTTTGTTGTTAAGTATTTCAGGTATACTTTACATGAAATACGTCTAATTGAAGTGATTGTAAATATTGCTTAGTTGTTAATTATTTCAGGTATACTTTACATGAAATACGTCTAATTGAAGTGATTGTAAATATTGATTTGTTGTTAATTATTTCAGGTATACTTTATATGAAATACGTCTAATTGAAGTGATTGTAATATTGATTTGTTGTTAATTATTTCAGGTATACTTTATATGAAATACGTCTAATTAAAGTGATTTTTAATATGGATTTGTTGTTAATTATTTCAGGTATACCTTACATGAAATACGTCTAATTGAAGTGATTGTTAATATTGCTTTGTTATTTATTATTTCAGGTATACTTTACATGAAATACGTCTAATTGAAGTGATTATTAATATTGCTTTGTTGTTAATTATTTCAGGTATATATTACATGAAATACGTCTAATTGAAGTGATTTTTAATATGGATTTGTTGTTAATTATTTCAGGTATACTTTACATGAAATACGTCTAAATGAAGTGATTGTTAATATTACTTTGTTGTTAATTATTTCAGGTATACTTTACATGAAATACGTCTAATTGATGTGATTGTTAATATTGCTTTATTGTTAATTATTTCAGGTATACTTTACATAAAATATGTCTAATTGATATGATTGTTAATATTGCTTTATTGTTAATTATTTCAGGTATACTTTACATGAAATATGTCTAATTGATGTGATTGTTAATATTGCTTTATTGTTATTATTTCAGGTATACTTTACATGAAATATGTCTAATTGATGTGATTGTTAATATTGCTTTGTTGTTGTTTATTTCAGGTCTACTTTACATGAAATACGACTAATCAAAGTGACTGTAATTATTGCTTTGTTGTTAATTATGTCATGTATACCTTACTTGAGATACGTCCAATTGAAGTTGGAAACTGGTACATGTTTCTATTTTTGTTTTAATTAGAAAATGAAGCAGTTTGCAGCGCTCAATTGCGTACAATTAAATATACCACGGTTAATTAATCGCCGTCCCATTATTACTTGTATAATTGATACACAGCTGCAGATGTGATTGATCATGGATGAATCAAAGCGCGGAAGGAAATTGTACGCAATTATGCGACGACCTGTGTTCCAGTTCAAAAGAGAAAATAGACGGACGGTTACGTAAACGTAGCTCGCTGCATCGAAATTGATAAATTCACTATTATTTCCATTATAATTGAATCCCTCACACCAAACGGTTCGCTTTTAATTACAATTTTCATATTCAACGCAATTATTATTATTATTTGGATGATTATTATTACAATTATTTCCAACAATGCCCGTGCATCGAAAGCCAGATTGAAACAGCGAAAATGACGTGAAGCACAACAAGAAGATGGTAATTAAACTTGTGCAAATATTCATCTCCTGCCATTATTTCCACCTGGAGGAGCAGGGAAGGAGAGTCAAAGGGAAATGCAACCGACGGACAGGCACTCTACTCGGATTTCACCAAAAAAAAATAATATAAAAGTAAACGAATAAATAAAAGCAGCAAATTTGTGTATATGAATGCACATACACTGTGCGAAAGTTTCTTCAGGGGTAATTCTTTCCCTGTTTGGAGGCAAAAGCCTTCTGCCCTTGCCCCGAGGAGGCCGAACTTCACCTTAATTATGTTTTCTTACAAGTCTCTTTCTCTCTAAGCAAAACAAACTTCGTCTTCTACCTTTTATATAATAAACTTTACGTATACTTTTTTCTTGCCCTTGTTCGCTTTCTGGAACGTACTCTGCTGCTGTTTCCTCTTTCACTGTCCTCTCACAATATCAACTCGCAAAATAAAAGCAAGTAAAGCAAACCACGTATGAAAAAATATATAACAAAATTTAAATTAGAAATGGAAGCAAAACGCGAGAGAACATCAAAAGCTTCTGAAATAACGTGTTCATTTGCAATGCGCTGCATCTATACATATTTTATATATACATGTGCATGTATGTTATTAGTTTGTTCCCTATTTTGCATCAAATTTCATTTGAAATAAATACTATGAATTTTTTGTTAGGAAAAGACTTTCAAACTTTAATTATATTATTTTCCATGATTATAAACAAACCTATCGTATTTAATACTTATATTAACTAATCTTCACCTACGAATAACTAAAGAAAAACTTGATATCATTAATAATTACAAATTAATTAATAGAGAATATAAATATAAAAAGTTTATTAATGTTAATTACTAATAAACATATACTATAACTCATCTACAAACATAAGAAACTAAAGAAAAATAAGTTATTGTTGAAAATTGCAAATTAATTAACTTCAGAAACTAAAGAAAAGCTTCTTATTGTTAAACAAATACAAATTGATCAACTGAGAATGTAAATAAAAAAATAAATACTTTGAAGTTTTGTAGTTATACATAATTGTATCAAAATTGTTTTATTACAAATTTCAATATTTCCTGACTTTTCGTTATAAAATTAGTAACGTTGATGAATTTTCAAGACAAATTTGAATTCCTTTCTTTCTTTATTAGTTTTTTTTTTGGGGGCGTTTTAATTACCATCTGCAAATTTGCATTTGGATGGATTTTCGTCTTCCGCTTCGGCTTTCCACTTATTCTTCGTGATTCTTTATTATTATACTTCTCTTCTTTTCTTTTTGGATCCGTTCTCCTTCATTCAAAGAAATGTAATAACGCACGAAATGAAATTCTTCAATAAAAATGGGAACGCGCGGAAATTCGCACTACCCACTCGTTTTTTTTCTTCTTCCTGGCACAAAAATCTCATCCGTTCGTTCATTGTTTGCAAAAATTAGTCGACGCCGCAGATTCAATCATTCATAAAAAGGAAATAAGTTTGATTTTTATGTATAGTTTATAACAAATTCATAGTTTTCTAACGAATAATTCAATTAGTTTTATTATATCAATTTAATAAAGACATTTATATCATATACTTTTAGTTCATTTTTCTCATTATTTTGTTACGTTTTCATCATTACAATTACAAGACTATTTTCTTCAATTAATATTTCTTTTCTAGAATATGCTTTACTTGTTTTGGATTTGTATTTTCTTCATTTTGATTAATAAACTTTTATGTTTTCTTTATTAATTACTTAACTAAGTAAACAAAAAAGAAACGTATTTAAGTTTTTACAGTTATTATTATAAAAATTGGATATTTAGTATTAAATTTATATTTATTTGTAGTTGTTGTTGCAATAAATGTAATTATTATTAATTAAGTAAAATCAGGTAATGTTTAAAATTTTAAATTATTTGAGAGAAATCTTGTATGAATTTTACTATACTTTAACATATTTGTGTAAGAGATTTAGAAAACATTGTTTAATATTAGTATGAAATCAAAATATTTCTGATAAATTGGTTATTTGATTTACATTATCTTAGTTTTTTTATTATAATTTTTGTATTAATCAACCTTACTATAGTCTACAAAAGAAACTGGAGTGGTAATAAGTAATGAAGAGCTGGGGGCGAGGTGAAAAATGAAAAGTGTTGCGTAAGGAAGTGCGTTGTTGGCTAATGAATTGGACGTATTGCGGTAATACCAATTTCTGGTGCAGGATTTTACATCTGCGGAGTATGCACATAAAACAGCGTTAATATCTGGGGAGGCTCCACTTCGGTAATGAACAAAAGCCTATTTAACCTATATTTTTCGCACTGCAAAGCCTCTCGGTACAGTTAATAAGCGTGAGTGTTCATAACCAGGATGTTCACAAACAAAGGACTCCAAACATGGGTCTCGGCTCTACATTCAAAACATATATTATCGCTTAACTCACAATAATAATGAAAAAATGATTACTCACATATTTTATAAAGATTACATTTTCATATTGATATTCACATTTATATTAAATGAATATATATTTTTAATTATAATAATAAAATTTAATGCAATAACAACCACTCATATTCAATGCAATAATCAGACTTGGCGGATGCTGAACAGTGGACACATACCAGAACACAAATTCAGATTTAGTGAACGTTATAGTATCGTGCATCGTGTAGTTGATGTTATTGGCAAAAGTCTTGAGGAAAAGAGGTACTGCTCCACCGCTTTTCTCGACATCTCATAAACGATCGATCGAGTTTGCCATGGATGATTGCTGTACAAACATTGCCACATGAATACTATGTCATCTTCAAATCCTAGCTGGCTAGGAGGCTTTTTCAGGTCAAATGCGGGGATGAATTGACGTCACTTCACCCCATCTCCTCTGGTGTTCCCCAGGGAAGTGTTTGTGAACCTCTGATTATCACGGCCAACCTTCCAACCTCTCAGCACGTTACTGTGGCCACATTTGCTAATGACACTGTCGTTATGGCATCTCATCAAGATGCAACAGTACCCTCACAGACATTACAAAGAAGCTTAGATGCCATAGACTGCTGGTTTAAAAAGTGGAGAATCAATGCCAATGCAACCAAGTCTAACCTAACCTAACCTTCACAACGTGTCGACAAACCTGCCCTCCTGTGACACTGAATTGCTGTGCCCTACCGTAAGCACATGATGCTAAATAACTGAGCAAACATCTGGATAGACAGATAGACAACAAACAAAGAGGAAACAGCTGGGCTTGACAGTAAAAAAGGTTGCCTTGGTTGATGGGTAATAACTCGTCCACCCTGGAATCCATCTTTGGGGATCTGCCTGCAATACAACTATTGACATTATGCAGAGGTTTCAGTCAAAAATGCTCAGAACAAATGAATATATACATCAATACACGAAGATCAGATTTATAAAAGATGAGATAACCAAATTTAGCACTAAATACCAACATCGACTGAAGGGCCATCAAAACCACCTTGCTACCCAGCTAACAAATACAGAATCCCATTGATGGAAACTGAAATGGTTCAAATCACACGATCTTCCTAGTCGTTTTAGTAAGGTGTGATTGTGTCATGTCTACGTTAATGCGATTGTGATACTTCGTTTTCCATCTTTAAACTTATTTTGGGTTATTACTGGATTTTGGTCGATGGGACAATCTCCAATTTGCACATTTTTCTTTTTTTTTTCTATTCATAATGTTAAAACTAGAGCTATTATCAATTTTTGTTTGTAGATAGATTGATTTAAAAATAAATTGAAGAATAAAATAAATAACAACCACAAAAGGGCTGCCAAGGGCTATAAATAGTATTATTACTTTTGAATGCATAATTTTATGTAAATAGTTTATTACATAACATTTCCCTTTTAGAAACATAACAATTTAAATGAAGTAATAACGATCAATGTGTTTCCGCCTTCAAATAAAATTATTCACTAAAATGTTACAGATGGATATTGGCCAAGTCTATTCGAGGGGCAGCATGATAATGGTTAAGAAACAATTTGGGATTCTTATAGCTTTTGTGTTATGTTATGGCAGAGCGTTTGAACGGGGTGTTATAGGAATTGGTCGGTCCCGGTTGCATGGTTGGCATCACCTGGTGCTTGGCAAAAGTTTCGGAGCTCGCAGCAGAGCACCGTCCGGCAACGGATCCGGGCATTAGCATTCGCCAGTAATCGCGTGTTATATAATTCCGGAGATGTTTACGACGTCGTTGGATTATTAAATTGGAACATATAGAGTGTGGGGGATGCTGCTCGCAGGACGATGATGGCATCGGAGCTCATCCATTCCTCTCACAGGCTAAGGATGGAAATGTACCATGGATGGTTCGGAGGGTGGGTGGAATTATGGCGAAATGCGACCAGATTTAGTGCTGGACGTGTGCATAAGCATGCATATACATGAAGGCCAAACATCGGACGGACATTCGGAGTTCTAAATCGCAATCAGCCATAAATATGGCGTTAGAGAGTGCTGCTGCTGCTGCTGCTGCCTCTGATCCGGAGCAGCGTGCAGCATATCTCTGGCACTTGTTTGCAAACCATAACTCAGACCATCTGGCTCCCTCTATGGACCATTACATGCGGCATGGTAATGAACAGGGGCGCACCTTATGTACTGCTTCCGCTTACGTAACTTTGACTTACGGCCGACGGTTTGCCAGTTTTATTCTTCAAATTGCAATTTACCAGTTATTACCGTCGAGCGTGTTCCTTTCCTTCATTCCATCCACATCCACATCCACACTACACTTCCGAACGGAATCGATATAGGAACGACACTCGGTCCAAAACCTAAAACCGCACTTTATTTTTCCCTTTTATGTTTCCTTCTTCCCTCTTTCCTCCATCCTTTCAATCGCCGCTTTAATAAGCTTTCGCCTGCACACACATACACATACATACAAAAAAAACTTACTTTCTGCAATATTAGTTTTCCTGCGAATCGTCTTATATAATACATATATATATATATGCTCACCGCAGTATTTTTTTCTTCTTCAACCCGAATAAAACTTTTTAATATAACGGAATTATACTTTTTAATATTATCTGCTGCGACATTTGAATATTTTTGCTCGGAAAGCCACGACGAAGCAGATTTCGAATGTTTTTAGGATGCCCTAAGTGATTTCGCAACAGGAAAAAATCCATAATTCAATTTCCACAATCCCCCATCCAATAGTTCTTTTTTCGGTTTCTTTTTATCCCCGAGGGCACTAGCGTTGCAATAAATGTGAAGCTTCTACGGTAATTGTGGAAAAAAACATATCAAAGACGAAAAACTTACTGCGATTCACAAATATTGGAAAATTTCAATGCGATATTAATCCTTGAGTAATTCAAAACTATATGTAGAATCTATAGAAAGGTACATTCAACAAATGTGCAACTTCTACTGTAACTGTACAAAATATTGCAAAATGCATTAATAAATTTATGTATTTAATATGGGACCCGTTCAAAGGCCCGACATTACACTTCCCGTCAATCATTTGCCCGACGGTCATTCGCCCGACATCCGTTAGCCCGGCTGCATCGAATTCCTGACTATATCAAGTTACCGACATCCGTTATCCCGACTACATCAAATTCCCGACATTCGTTATCGCGAACATTTTCTTAGATTATGGATGCTTATTTCCTCAGTTGGCATGAATTTAGCATGTCTGTTTAAGACATGCAGCGTACAGTGTTGTCACTGCTAACTAACTAAATATCGGGCTAACGGATGTCGGGAATTTGGTATAGTCGGGCTAATGGATGTCGGGAATTTGATACAGTAGGAAAACGAATGTCGGGCGTTCAATACAGTCGGGCGAACGGATGTCGGGCTAATGAGCGCCGGACAAATGACTGACGGACAAATGAAGTAGATCCATGTAATATACGTAATGTTTTAGCAATTGCAGTATTTTTCAAATACAGAATATTCAAAATATTATGATACATAAAATTGAAGTTTGTAGACGAATACAACAGAACTACTATGTAAATTTGTTAAATGCTAACAAATTGAATTGTCGATAGAATTACGTGATATTCAATTACAAACAGGCTTAGGCTTTACCTGGCTGCACGAGGGATGAGGGAAGAGCCGAACTCGGAATAAATATAATTGTTGGATGAACTTGATTGCGAAGCCATCGGAGACACGGGTAATCTATTTAACTTGATTTGTCCGTTAATATTCGGTCCGATTTCTGCGCTTTACATAACACACAAATGCGGAGAGCGAGGGAGGATTTCATGCAAATATAAACTTCGTAATTGCAGTTTAATGCCAATCGCCGTTTAACTCAATCACATGATTCCCGATTAACTGCATCGAATGTGTCAAACGGCGAATGCAAATAACGGAATTCTGAATTGATTTGAATGCAACGGAGGAAATCGTACGCAGAAACAGATGAATTCCAGAAAACAATCGGAAATTGAGTTGAGGACTTTATTAGTTGGATGGAAATTATTTGTGTGCGGTTCGGGGAAAGGGAATAAATTTATGGTGGAATTTATTGGTATGTATTGTGTTTCGGACAAGCCAATTTCTCGTTATTTATTAAGTTGCGTTGCCTCGCTCTTTATACTCTCTTTTTGGTCTCATTTCGGCCAATGAGCAAATACTTCACCGACTGGAAACATGATAAACTGATCCTATATATACGTGAGGCAACTTCATTGTTTATCTAATCCTCACGGACGCAGGGAAAAAAATCCGAACCATTAGTGTGTTTATTGTGTAACAAGGAACTCGCATTTATCGCCACATTTCATCAAACTTCCTTATTTGATGCAATTAATCAAAGAGAAAGAAATGTTAAGGTCCAGTAATTTCGATTTACTTATGTCATTTTATATATCTGTTGTATATGTGAAAATATGATGAAAATCATTTTTTAATCAATTTATAAAAATATTTTTTTCGTTGCTTAAAATATAATTTCTTTAAGTTTGGCAGTGAATTATGTCCAAATGACAAATGACACAACTATACAAGTATAGACATTATAAATATTGATTATCCATATTTAATTAGAATGCTTAATCACCAATTTGTGATACATACTTTTCAAGATATTTGAAAAATTTTGATAAGTCTGTTTTTTTAGTTTAAGTTTAAAAAAGCTTCTTCAAGTTTGATATAGAATTACTTATGAACAGTAAACAGTAAAACTATACCAGTATACACATTTTGTAGAGTGATTATCCAGATTTAATTAGAATGTTCAATTAAAAATTTGTGATAAATACTTTTCAAGATATAAGCAAAAATGTGAAGAGATTGCCATTGCGATTAAAAAAAGTTTCTTGAAGTTTGATATTGAATTACTTATGAACGACAAACGATAAAACTATACCAGTATACACGTTTTGTAGAGGGATTATCCAGATTTAATTAGAATGTTAAATTAGAAATTTGTGATAAATACTTTTCAAGATATAAGCAAAAATGTGAAAAGACTGCCATTTCGCTGAAAAAAATTTCTCGAAGTTTGACATTGAATTACTTATGAACGATAAACGATAAAACTATACCAGTATACACGTTTTGTATAGAGATTATCCAGATTTAATTAGAATGTTGAATTAGAAATTTGTAATAAATACTTTTCAAGATATAATCAAAAACGTGAAGAAACTGCTTTTTCGAAAGTTAAAAAAGTTTTTTGAAGTTTGACATTGAATTACTTCTGAACAACAAACAGTACAACTATATCAGTATAAACATTTTAAAGAGCCATTATCCAGATTTAATTAGAATCTTCAATGAGAAATTTGTAATAAATACTTTTCAAGATATAAGCAAAAATGTGAAGAGACTGAACTTTGACATTAAATTACTTCTAAACAACAAACAGTACAACTATACCAATATAAACATTTTAAAGAGCGATTATCCAGTTTTAATTAGAATGTTTAAGTACCAATTTGTGATGCATACTTTTAGAGTTTAAACTACTAAATTTCAAATGGTTAAATTATATATGTAAATACGTTTGAAGAGTGATTATTTAACTTTAATTTGGTTACTTAAAGATGATTTTATTGTAGATATATTGCGACATATAAGAAAAACGCAAAGATATAGTTTTTTTAAGAAAAAGTAATGAAAACTGTAAATCTTATATAACCATTTATTAATTGTACGTTTTTCAATCGTAAATACGGATGAAAAGACCGGAAATTTTATTAACACCGGTACAATTGTAACGTATAATGCGAGCCTTTTGTGCAGTTGATCCGCATCGGATATTATCTCTTGCAACTCCAGATAGTAGAGGTACCTTTAAACCAAGTATTAACGTGCTTAATTAAATGCGCATAACATATTTTACTTAATATCGCATGTATGTGTATATGTATATATTTCCCGGTTACTACATTTACATTGACCCATTTACCGTTGCACGGGATATTAATCCAATTGCTATTGTAATACTCGAGGAAGGAGAAGTTTAATGGGAATGTTCATCGCTTCGGAGCTTTCCCACTTTACCCGACTCTCCGTTTCAATGATTATTTTTGAACTTGACTACAATACAATCTATTTAATAGCATATAGTTGATCTTATTCTAGCATGCAAAGTGGAATATGGAAATTCTCATATTATTATTATTTCAATTTTTTGTCCAAATTTATTGCAGTTCTGTATTAATTAACGATCGAAAAGACGTTTTATTTTAATGTATTTAATAAATTGTATTTATTAGTCATAATTTATGGATTATTTTATGAAATTTACCCGGCGCATCCACCCGAAATAATGGTGGATGCGCCGGGTAACAATGAGATAAATTCCATACTACATATATTTAAAGGTCGTATATTAGTTAAACTACAGCTCTTACCAGAATAGTAAATACATTATGCAATAATTGTACTGTATTGTTAAGAAATACAACGTTTTTAAATTTTGTATTATTCCAATGGGAAAATAAACAAGAGCGAAAGCAGTTAACGTTGCTATAAAATACTGTTTAGAGGTTTTCGAAGACCGTTGGGATCTGAGAACGCAAAGCTTCTGCATTATTTGTACTTAAATAATTGCGTAACTCAGTGCACCAAAAAATGATAAAGGAATCTCCGTGGATAATTAATTAGAAGTCTGTTGAAGTTTTCTTTCTTTTCGTGCATTCCTGTGTTTAGTTTTGTTTTTGTTCAGTTCTTTCAGCATGCATTTTCGCCATGCGCTTCCCGTTTATTATGCTGCTACCAAAATTTCGGTAGTGTAGTAAAACCTGTAGACACGGTTCCCCGAGGAGCAAGCAAGGGCTCAGACATCACGTTACTCGTGGAGACACCGTGAACTATGTACGTGCACAGCATTTCCATCAACTTACATGTGGCGCTACCTACGTGTGTCAAGGATCATGTGTGGAATAATAGTTTTCGATCCAGGATACACGAATTATAAGCACGGTAAACGTAATCAATATCTCTAAACAACAACAAAATACACTACAAATAAATTTCAGAGAAATCTTCAATCCAACATATTTATTTATTTATTACTCAAATAAAGGGTTCAAATGACTAGTACTAATTAAAATAAAATATTCAAATAGTACTAAAATAATTTGGGTTAATGGAAATTGCAAAGAGTAAAGGAAAAAAGCGCGAATGTAATTACGGTTAGCGTTTCAATCTGGGTTCCCTGAATTAATAAACAAATCATTTAATTGCACTGGATACTGGCTATAACCCTAATATTTTCGAAATAGAATGACGAAGTAAACGATAAAAGTTAATTGAGAAACGTTCTCTCCGGCACGGGAAATGAAAAAAAAAACAGCAGAGAGAAATGGAAAAAAATAATGGGAATTTTCATAATGAAATTTCGCGGCGGCATTTTCATTAAAATAACGATATGTTTTATGCGTTTTATGCGCGCGCAGACCTAACGACCGTTGCAATAAAATATATAAATGCATGTTTCACCATATACGCACGCATGTAAAATTTTTAATTAGCAATAACGTTTTTAGTGCGCGGCACTAAAATCCCGTGAAAAGGCAGGGCTTTTCACTTTGCATACGCATTGTATGTTATGTAACGTCGAAACTATATAGGAGAAAGGCTTAAATTTAGATGTATTACGCTCATTCATTACCCGAACATGTTGTTTATTGCTGTAATTCGTTGCAATTAAACGCTGCTTTGAAGTTATCGAAATTTTATAAGATGTCATGCATATTTATGGTTTTGTGCTCCAAATAACAGTGGAAAGAAGGACCAGCAGAAAAAAGGCAGACGTACCACTCCCACGCAGAGTTTATAAGTTATAAAATGCCGCACTAAAAAGGTACATAAAATGTATATAAAATGTAAGTAGCATGATACTATGTCATTTTATTAAAGGATACGCAGGGACGTTTTTATCTATTAAAATTGATATTTTTATGCAAGCTCAGAATGTTAAGGAAGGTCTACTTTTTAAGCTGCAAATACAATGTTATTTTATAAAATGGTATTTTATAACCAAAGTCAAAAGTTCAAATGTTTGTAACTTAGTGCTAATAATAAAGAAACCTGTCCTAACTACGAAATAAATATACTTAAAATAAACATTTCTTTTTGTTAACGATATTTACAAACTATCTCTTCGTATATTCAGTAAATCAGTCGTTGCATACACTTGTTTTGGAATTGTTGCCCATTGAGACTGTTTTTATTAGGAATTTATGGTCTCAGTGAAAAAGGGTGCAAAATCATGTGTTGAATCTGGAATTGCTATGAGTAGTCTAAAAATGAAGAATTAAAGACTAAAATGTAGTACACCCATACCTCGCTACACGGCATTTCGCTATATAGGCCCTCTTCAATTAAGGCACGTTTTCGATTTACGGCCTAAAATGTTTCGATATATCGACATGTTGCCAATCTTGCGCAAGCGCAATAATTGATTCGTTATACGGCTTTTCGCTTTGCGGCCAAGTTTCGTGGAACGTATCTAGGCCGTAAAGTGAGTTATGGCTGTATATATACAATATACAGTGAGAGTTTTTGTTACTAACAAATGAAGGAAAGATAACAAATGAAGAATTGATGACTGAATTATAGCAAAAACATTTAAAATATTTTATCAACAATAAATAAAGAACTAGCTTATTTGATGATTATAAATGTGAACTTAAAATAAAAATGAACTGGTGTAGACTGAAGTGCTTATAGCGTCTTTGTCTTGGGACTTTAATTTCGCAGACATCTATTGCTTGTTGGTAGGTATTAGCTGCACACTTTCATTTATATTACGTAATAAACGGTTTTAAAATCCCTCCAGTCCGTGAAATCCACGTCCGAGATTCAACGCGAGGATGTGCTTAACTCGGATCGGACGGAATTCTTCTCATCCAGTTAATTGGAAACGATGGATCAAGTGCAAAACAAAAACTCACGATAATACATACTTATGAAAATACTGTGTTTTTTATATTTCAAATGGAAATTTTCATTGTGGACTTTCTTTAATTAAGTTCTTAAGTATTAAATGAATGGATATTGATAGTATATTATAAATAAATGTAATTTGCAATGAACTATTATATTCTTTATTTCATAAATTATGTTTATAAATTACTATGTAATCAGTGTATGAGTAAGAACACAATAGTAAAAAAATGGAGTAGTGACAAAACAGAACAAGTACAAAACAAAATGTTATAAAAATTGAATACTAAAAACATGTTTACGAAAAGGTCAATAATCATAATCAACATTTATAATGATAAACAATAACAAGAAAATTGAGACTATAATTCAAAGTAGAACAGAATAAACATAAAAGTGACAAAACAGAACATTTGCTTTATGGGATTAATATTTTGTCACAGCCAATAGGCTGTTCTATTTTGAATTATAGTCTCAATTTTCTGGTTACTAAATTAACAATATGTTGACAGTTGATTGATAATTGACAGTGTCCTCATGTTTATTCTCATAATTATTGATTCATTGGTTACTAATAGTAATTTGTCAACAAATTTGTTTTGTTTCATGAAATATTACTGATATTTGACATAAAAGTCAGGTTTACCAACAACTATGCACGTTTAGTTTTTATTTTTGGTGTTTTGTCTTTACTTATTCTTAGTTTTTCTCAGACTTGATGACAATTAAAATTCCTCTTACGTTTGATTCCAAAATTATTAATATCTGAACATATGAAATATGACATTTAATATAAAAGTCAAGTCTACCAACAAATATACACATTTAGTAATTTCGAACAAAATGATTTCCATTGATAAAACTGACATATATTCCTGCCTTAAAATATCCAATAATATGGATGAAGCTTTACACACCTCTAAATAATGTTTGTTTTTTGTATATTAAGGATATTGCTTCAAATCTGTCTTTCAAAAGTATGGATGCAGCTTTGTACAAGTAATATTTAGACTTTACATAAAACAGTTATAACGTGGATTCAGCATTTTAGAGATAAAGTAATATCATGTGGCCAATCATTGGATGTGGTTTTAAGAAGAAGCTGTCAATTTGCGTAATTTCGATTAATGATGAATACCGAAGTGCGCTCGAAAAAACCTAGAAAGGAATGAGGGTCGGTGTGTGTGTGTGTGTGGATAAAAAAAAGGAACGAGAGAAAACAGTGGCAAGACCGTAAATCATGCGAAAAAGAAGAGAAGGAAGCGACGGGGATCATAAACCGTCCCGCATCGTATAAATCTCCAGTATTTCCCTACGAGTCCTATTTGTTATCTCGGTCGGGTGTTCGCTTAAGAAAACCCCGGGCTCGCAACTGCAACTGCTGCGAGGTTGTCGCATACCGAGAGGTGGAGGAGGTCCGTTCCGAAGAGCAGAGGAGAAAGAGGCGGAGGAGGTGTAGGAGGCTGCGTGGCAGGAGGCAGATCCAATCCTCGGGATATCCCAAAGTACACATATACATCATTTTACCACTTGAAAAGTTATATTCTAAATCGAAATTTCACGTCCATGGGGTGATCTATGCGCGAGTCGGCAGTGATTTGTTGCCTGCTAACATCCCTCCGTTCCATCCCTCCCGCACACATTCGCAATTACCAAAAGGGACCGATGTGAACGAGCGAGAAGAAGAGAAGAAATGGCAAAACGCGACGACCACGAAGTGTATCTCCGGAGTAATCTAAGAGATTTAATGTGATATATGCGAGGATTAGTCGTGCGAGTGACCGAAGGATTACTAATAGTAATTAGTCGGATGATCCGGAAATGCGGCTACGTGCATCCATTATTGTCCAAGCAGACAATAAAATATTGGGGGCTGACAACCAATTTAACCGAACCATTTTTTATACAACAACATCTAAATTACATAATCATTAATCTACAATCTGAGGACAGCAAAATGCATACAAAACAGTTGCAACAGAAGCAATTAAGGTAACATTCTGATAAAATAATTGAGAAATCACTATTAACAAATTGGGATAAAAGTAGTCTTTCAATAGTCCATCCAGCAGATAAATTTTAATGCAATAGAAGCAGATTTGGTATTTTCAGAAAACTCTCCAGTAGATTTCAGAATTATTTATTAAGCATATAAAACAAATAATTTGGAACATAATCAAGAAATTTCAATTTGCTTATTGAAGGAGAGCTAATTGGGGAAAACATGTGGACTTTCAAGGAATAGTCTATAGTAATCTAGTAAATTACTAAATTTCAACGAAGCAAAATGTGATATAGACTCTAACGCTTTTGTGCTTTATATAGAAGGAAGTGAGTTTTTCGAAAAGGAAGTAAAATTAGCAAATTATTGCACTATCTTCCAAGATGAGCTGCTTACCAAAATTTTCAATTTGCATATTGAAGTAGAGCTAATTGGGGAAAACATGTGGACTTTCAAGGAATAGTCCATCTAGTAAATTACTAAATTTTAACGAAGCAAAATGTGATACAGACTCTAACTCTTTTGTGCTTTATATAGAAGGAAGTGAGTTTTTCGAAAAGGAAGTAAAATTAGCAAATTAGTACACTATCTTCCAAGATGAGCGCTTACCAAATTATTAAATATATCAAGTCAGTATTGGAGGTATTCAAATTTATAGTAAAACTTGATAAAGTACAATTAAAAACGTTAAAGTAAGCAAACAGATTCGGTTCGAATTATAGATTTTTAAGAAAGTGATGTTAAAATCGTTCATAAGATTTTTTTTATAAATGCTATATTATTATATATTATCAATCGGAATACAAATGAATAAATAAGTCTATAAACTAGAGTGTACAATCAAGATATGAGCAAAAACTAATTTCGGTGTAATGCTTTAATAAGCAGCGAATGATTAGACATTTCTGGAAGGAGCAAACATCACGCGAATAGACATGGTAATTAAATTGGGATTCGGTGCATGCAGACGACGTTGAATAATTCATTCGTTTTCACAAAAATCCATTTCAATTCGATGATAATATGAAACTTGCAAGATAAATGATGTTCACCCAAAATGCAAAACTTTCATTATTAATTACAACTCAATTTAATGAAACAACAACGAACATTTGTAATTAAACAATCTTTTCTATACGTTTTCAATTAAAAATGCAAAGTAACAATAGACATATATATAGTATTGATAGTAAATAGTTATATTTATAAAAACGTATACTAATTACAAGCCTTTACAAAGTATTGCTTGTAATTAGTATTAGTATTGCTTCGATCAGTCCGAATTTACTAAAGTCCATATCCAAAATTTCAAGACGAACTAAATTCTAATATAAATTAACCGTAAAACAAGATTATTTTATGATCGTATTCTTCATCTGATCACTTTTTGTGCGGTTTATTTATATGCTAATTGAAAAGTTCTCACTTAGTCCGGTTTTAAACAGTAATAAGGTAATAAACATAAGAACTACAATCAATTAGTAAATTATCAAATTATCTTCGACTGATTGATTACTTCACCTAATATTCTAATATGATATACACGTGTACTAAAATAAAATAGCTCCCTTGTAAGTGACTTTTAACACCTCCAATAGTCCGGTTTTAAATAGTAAATAAATATGAATAGATACTGAAAATTACACTTAGTATAAAGTATTTAAAATGATTATTGATTATAGGTTTTTCACCTTAAATTATTTTTGATTTGATTGAAAGTTCTCAATTAGTCCGGTTTTAAACAGTAATAAACACAATAACTACAATCAATTAGTAAATTATCAAATTATCTTCGACTCCTTTGATTACTTCACCTCTAATATTCTAATATGTTCTACAAGTATACTAAAATACAATTGCTTCCTTTTAAGTGACTTTAAGACCTCCATTAGTCCGGTTTTAAATAGTAAATAAATTTGATTAGATACTGAAAATTCCACTTAGTATAAAGTATTCAAAATCATTATTGATTATAGGTTTTTCACCTTAAATTATTTTTTTTTAAATTGTGAAAAAAGCCCATTTCATCAAAGAATTGTTTGCAATTTTTCTAATTAGTGTTGCATTAACTATAATCATTAGTATTTTCAATATATGAATATCAAAATTGGTACTAAATATCAGAGATTATTGCTCGTTTATCAATGATTCTACATGTGTTACATTTAATATTTTACTTTTTGGGTAGTGTTGTATATATATTTTGTATATATAGTTTTTTACATATACACTAATTGGATATTTGCAAATTCGAATAGAATCAAGAGCGTAAAACAGATCCACCAGCAACCAAACAAAAAAAAACTATATACATATCCGGATTATACGTAGTATCACGGGCAGAAAGCTGGAAAATGCAATTATTAAATAACACAGGCAGCAAAAGTACTAACGAGTCATTGAGTTTCTACAATACCAACACAAAAAAAACACACACGGTAAAACTCGTTGAAAATGTATGTTTTTCTATGGTTTCGCATAGAACGAAATATGAAATTTCATTTAACTGAAAATAATTACACAATATTTTTTGTTTCGTTGTTGCCAACCGAACGTCGGACGATCCTAAATCAATGATTCATTATGTTTCCTGAACAGCTATTTCCCATTGCAATAAATAAATTAATAACCGGCCATGAATGCATTTTGATTCGTTGCGTTGGCCGTCCGTTATTTATGCGAAAACGCGTTGTTTATACATTCTGTCATTCTGTTTGCAAAGTGCGCATTGTTTCGCGTTTTATTCAAATTCGTTATTAATAGTAGAGCCAAAAAAAACAACAAAAAACGAAACAAATTGAAAGAAATTGAAAACTGCAACTGATTTCATTCAATTATGAATTTTGCTATTAATATGTGGAGCATTAATGTTCGATCATGCGAAAATTCATGGATTTATTGATGACATTATTAATATGTGATAAATATGAATATAACAGATTCGATTTTTACGTAATTACAGGATTTATAGAATTTATTTATTATCATTTTATTTCCATTGAAACAACAACAATTACGAAAAAAGTCAAAACAGAATGATTCAATTTATTCGATGAAATTTCTCACTCACAAATCAAATGTATTATAATGCTGTTGTTGGGAAACAGTTTTCAAGAATTTATATGTTTAAGCTTGAAAATATTGTAGGCAAATAAAACAAATGCGGAATATACATCCAGGAATAGTGTATTGTGAGGTTCTGCTGCGAGAAAGAGAAATATTAAATATGAGAATGAAAGCTTGCTTATTGTGTGCTCGCATTGTTCGCTTTTGTAGAAAAGTTCTTGACACGTAGATTTATGGTCCGATTCTGGTGCAATGGAATAACGTTGGAAACTTGCGGACCGGCGCCGCTCATTTGTAATAAATTATTAAGAATGAACAACATTTAGTGAATTACAACAAATACAATTGTATATGTGATTTCAATTTTGAAGAAAACAACTCTAAAATCAATGATTGAATTCAATAAAAGAATATATATATATATTGTTACAGAGTTAGCTTTATATGCCTTGTATTAAAATGATTGAACTTAATATATAATCTGGAATACTGAGTCTTTTGAGATGAATTTAAGGGAATGGGAGAGGTATCTATCGAGGACTGGAACAATTTTGGTTTTTAAATAGATGGCTGACCTTGGTCCTCAGCATGCGAACGGAGGAATGTTCTGATACGTAGAGACTTTTCAGAACAGGATTCACATTGAGAGAGAAGTGGGAAACCATATTCGAGGATTGGACTGAAGATGGATTTATAGATGGATGTTTTACATTTGATGGATATTGCAGAACTACGGAATGTTACGGATCGGAAATGACGAGATCTTGTCTTAAATTTGGATTTGAGTTCTTTTGAATAGGAGTTCAGGTGATTCACTTTGATTTGAATGATTAAAATATAATATAAAGTACATGAATTATTGCATATTTATGTGTTTATCATTTAGTAATTCAACGCAAGACAAGCTTTAACAGCTGCATTAACACGAATGAGATATGTTCCATAAGATGACTTGTTAAGTGAAACTTCGTTTCCAGAGGTACGCTTAGAAAGAATATAGCTCTTTTATGAAGAAAATGAAAAACTTTTATACGAACAAAGTTTTCTTAATTAAATTATAAATAGTCAACTTATGTACAAAGTAAAATTACATGTTATAATATGAGTTTAAAGTTGCTTGATTATGCTTTTTTTCAATTTCATTTAACTATTATCAGCACAAAGTTATTACATTTAACACTTCAATGTAAGTAAAGTTAATGTTCACTTAAATGGCATTGAAAATCATCATGATACTTAATCATTAAGTAAGATTCTAAATCTGTTAATATTAACATTGTTAATTTTTAGTAAAAACTGTAATTTTATTTGTTTAATGTTATCTAAATCAACTTTCGTATTCAATAAATGTTTATCCACTCAATTATACATTTACTCAATTTATAACTTTCACATCAAACACTTTATACCTAATGTTTTGAATATCATAGCAACAAAACTTGTTGACAATTTTTTCTTTTCGTTCGTTATTAAGTCAAAACGAAGTGGTCTATAGAAACAAAGGATAAAACAATATTACTTTTCATTAATTGCTAAACTTTGATATTAAACAATTGAAAATATATTCGATAATATTAACATTTATTGTAACAAAAACTATGATAAATAAACTGAATACAATAAAAATGAAGAAAAATAAAGTTTTGTTGCTGCAAATGGTTCTAAATACCTAAAGATTTTTCTGCTCTGTATTCAAATCTAACAAAGTTTAGCCTAACATTAACCAAATTGAATGGAGTTAAACTTGTTGACGTTTATTCTTCTGTGGATTCAGTGGAATTGGTCAACGTGAACCAAGGATAAAATAATTGCGAAGAGCCGAGCTCCCTCGCATTGTAATTAATAATTGCACGTTGATAGTTCATTAAAACCGTAAATGAAATTCGATATAAATGCGGCTGCTGGATTCGGCTCCGGCGTCAAATCGTGTACAGTTCGGCGACTCGGGGATTTGCATTAAACACTTGTATGAATTCGGATGAACAACTATAACTAATACAGTTTGCGGGCGACGTTGGGGAGGTGTGCAACGCGCCCCATCTCCGACACTGTTTGTACCAATTAGCCTGACGTGGCATTTGATATTCCCCCGGTTTGCGCAAATTCTCACCAGCTCTCTCTCTATCACATCGAATCAAACAAACACGACGGATGGATGGAAGTTAATGGCCCATTTCGAAATATGAGGAATAAATTGAAGCTCCAGGCAATCCTCCCCCCATCTCTCTCTTCCAATTTTTGTTCTATGCAAATTCGATGCAGCGAAAGATGGGATTCAATTTGCGCAGAGGAATCCATTAAAATGACCAATGGCCGAAGGGCTATCAGGCTATGTGTGTGGCTGCAATAAATTGAGGAAATGTTTTACGAACTAAATATTAAAATGGCAGCGCTCGTAACAAACGACCGAAAATTATATTCAGTGTGAAACAATGGACGTTATTTGTTTTGTGTGCGGTGGTCGTCGCATGACGCGGACCAGAAATGGAGAGAGAGAGAGAGAAAAAAAAAACAAACGAACAGAGAGCACACGATACTTTTGTTACGTTACGTAGGAAGCTGTGTGTACATTGTTGTTCGCCATTGTTTCCATTCTTCGCGATTATCAGATGATTAGGGTGTTCACGGATGGTGATTGAAACACTGCACTTTACGTAATTTCGTTGCGCTGAAAAAAGGTCATTCCAGTAATTTCATAAAATTTGTTACGAGCTTCGAGATCAATTCGGATTCACTATAGTCCGGTTTGGAAATTTTCGAAACAAACTCATTTTTGATTGAGCTAATAGAAATAAATTCTAAATAAAAATAATGATAACAACAACTATATAAATCCAATACAATAGTAATAAAGAAATATTGCTATTATGCTATTGCTGCAAAGGGCTATAGACTATAGGTCTTTCTGCTCTCTAATAAAATGGTTTTTCATTAATAAATGATTGTTTTACAGTTTCTTTTTGCGCGCTATTTTTTTCAGAACTTGTTCAAACAGTCCGGGAATGCTATGTTTTGTACTGTTTTATTCCTTGAAATTCAGAATGTTATTGTAAGTACGTAATTCTTGCAACGTACATTTCCATTTAGTTATTCTTAAACTAAAACTGTTTACCATTACTATTGGTATCTTTATTATATGTTTTGCCCCATGGGTTGTCGTAAACCGTTGTTTATCTAATTGGGACTATTTGTCATTACACACATTGTTATGATCAGTATCAAAGTGGGTAACTTTCCATTCACAGCGAAAACATCTCCTACCCCTTAAATGTTTTGTAATCTTGCATATAAGGCGTGACACTCAGAATTATAAGTTAGTCCTAGTCCAAGTTATAGAAAATCCTAGTCCTATAGTTAGTTTTAGATAGTTGTAGTCTTAGATACATTAATCTTTCTATTAATATGTAATAAAGACCTATTTCATAAACCGTCTTCTAACTAGAACTCCGTAACGAACAATCAACAAGATATTTCCACAAGTGTCCAGAGAAATCTCATCCCGGGACACAACAATTTTCTTAACACAAATATGGAAAAGTATTCTTATAAAAAACAACAAAAGCTAAATCTTTTTCCATTTTCGTTTTGTGCGCTATTTTCTTTAGAACTTTTTACCCGGTATTGTGCGAGGTATTGTTGAATTTACTGTTTTACCGGGACAAATATGGAATCTTTTCCTGGGAAAAGCTGAACAAAAGTCCACAATTTTTCATACATTTGTAATTCCTTTAAGAACAAGTTAGTTACGGAAGACTTCTTTCGGCTCATCAATAAACTGATTCAATTCATCATGCCATGTATTTACTGTTTCTGCATGAAAAAAACTCATATAATTTCTCATAAACTATTTCCGATTGATGGAAATTATTAATAATTATTATTTAAACATCTTTATTGGTCCAAATTTTAGCCAAAGGGCTAACAACCTAGATCTTTCTGCCAACTATTATGTATTATTATGAATGTATTATTGTATTTAGTACTTTCCCGAAGAAAATATGATAAAACATTGTTTTTTTTTGTCAATTTTTTAGATTATATTTTATATTTTTCATGTATATTTACATTACATTCAGATTAAACTACTTGCGACTGAATAGAAAAGAAGTATTGCTCCATCAACAATTAAATCTTATATGTTTTTAGACATATGAAAATGATTAACTGAGCTTGAACAGTTTGGAACTGTGGGAGGGATTTACTGTTCTTCTTGAAAAAATATGAAACAATTTCCCGAAATATTCTCATACCACTCTTAATATTCCATTTTCATAATATATTTCTCTTTTCATTTAGAACAATCTATTTCCAATTGAAGGAACACTTTCAATAATTTTGAAGAATGAAATTGAAAATGATTAATTGTTTCAAATAGTCTAGGAATGTGCGAGGTATTTACTG
>JAFMTC010000100.1:1548719-1559832 GCA_018845635.1 Nicrophorus orbicollis | reverse complement strand
CTTTCAATAATTTTGATGAATGAAATGGAAAATGATTAATTGTTTCAAATAGTCTAGGAATGTGCGAGGTATTTACTGTTTCTTCTGGGAAAATATGAAACAATTTCCCGAAATATTCTCATACTACTCTTAATATTCCATTTTCATAATATATTTCTCTTTTCATTTAGAACAATCTACTTCCAATTAAAGGAACACTTTCAATAATTTTGATGAATGAAATGGAAAATGATTAATTGTTTCAAATAGTCTAGGAATGTGCGAGGTTTTTACTGTTTCTTCTGGAAAAATATGAAACAATTTCCCGAAATATTCTCATACTACTCTTAATATTCCATTTTCATAATCTATTTCTCTTTTCATTTAGTACAATCTACTTCCAATTGAAGGAACACTTTCAATAATTTTGATGAATGAAATGGAAAATGATTAATCGTTTCAAATAGTCTAGGAATGTGCGAGGTATTTACTGTTTCTCCTGGAAAAATATGAAAAAATTTCCCGAAATATTCTCATACTACTCTTAATAGTCCATTTACATAATCTATTTCTCTTTTCATTTAGAACAATCTACTTCCAATTGAAGGAACACTTTCAATAATTTTGAAGAATGAAATGGAAAATGATTAATTGTTTCAAATAGGCTAGGAATGTGCGAGGTATTTACTGTTTCTTCTGGAAAAATATGAAACAATTTCCCGAAATATTCTCATACTACTCTTAATAGTCCATTTTCATAATCTATTTCTCTTTTCATTTAGAACAATCTACTTCCAATTGAAGGAACACTTTCAATAATTTTGATGAAATGGAAATGGAAAATGATTGATTGTTTCAAATAGTCTAGGAATGTGCGAGGTATTTACTGTTTCTCCTGGAAAAATATGAAATAATTTCCTGGATTGTTCTCATACTACTCATCATATTTCCTAAACTTCATTTTCTATCTTTTAATTTAAAACACTTCCATATATGATTAATTGGAAATAAAATCAGACTATACGAGGTATTTTTTTCTGAAAAAATCCGTACAAATTTTCGGGTATTCTCCTATTGTTTCCTTTACTTATTTCTCACAATTTTTCATCTACTTTTCCATTCATTTCGATCGAGCAAGCTGCGATGGAAAACTTTTTTCGCCTCATCAATAATTGATTCTTCCGCTACATTGTTTTTTCTTTTGAACATAGATGAAAATGATTAATTGAGCCAAAGTACGTTTTATGTATGCTCCGCTTCGTAATTAAGCTTTGTGCGGTTTGATCGTCGTTTTCGGAGGTCAATCGTCGCTGAATAATTATGAATAATTGATAGTCACCGGGGGTCCGTTGGGGTCGAATAACGTGGTTTAATCGTGTAAATAATTGAGGAATTTATGGCGCATCTGCACAAATGATCCGCCCACAAATAAAACCGTAAACATTTGCGTGTATCATTAATTTTCTCAAACAGTTGTTCGTCGATCCACGCTCAAATTTCCACCGAAACACCAAGCAGTAACAGTAACATTAACTTATTACGATCCACAATTTGTTCGCATTTATTTTCAGTTTAAACACAAAATTTTATTCTAATTTTGTAATTTTACTTATATCTTCATATCATAATTTTATTCAATAAACATTTACTTATCAATTGGAATATTTGATGCATAATTCTAGTTTAACTAATTATAAAAATATATATTTTAAAATGTTTTTTATTTATATAATTTTAAAAAATATTGCAACAACAACAACTAACAGATTTAATACAATAAACTGAAGAAATATCAATAACCCTTTGACACAATAAAGATGTTGCAATAACATGAAGAAATACTAATAACTTCATGAATACATGTTATATTTTCCATTGACATTATTTCATATTTTTTATTAAAATACCCAAAAAATACGGTTTACACTTAAATGTGTAACTTTATGATTTACTGCACGCATATATTTCCTGTTTAATGTCATTTTTCTGACCGTTTCCCATTGACGTGACACACATTTATTTCGCGTTTGCGTAACGGGGTCAAAGCACTCTTTGTGAGTATGTAAGTGACATTTAAAACCACCGGCGCAGTAAAGGGTTAAATATAGTGAACAATGCGACGAGGTTGGAAGTTTTTATTGTTTTTTTGTATATGTTCGAGTACGTAAAACATTTTTTTATTGTGGATGCGCCGGGTCAAAGAACCGGTGGAATTATTTCAAACCGCCAGAAAACATATCTATGTTCATAAATATGAGCAATTCTCAAAGTGAATTCATTCTTTAAAAAATATGTTTTATTCAAACAAAAATATTTTCCATTTACTAACATTCCAATATTTTACTTAGTCTGCCTTAAAGATGATAATAAACTACAATGTGTAATACTTGTAGTAATTCTATTAATACTTCAATAAGCTACTTTACAAGTAGAAGTATGTATATAAAACTAAAATGTAAATATCTAAAATTATTTAGAAAGTATGAAATTTGGTAAAATATATCTTAGGAATACGAATGATGATTCAATATATTTAGACTACATTAAGCCTAAAAAAGCTCAAATTTACTTATTTATCTACTATAGTTAATACTGTTTCTTTTTGATATGAATGTTTAGAAACGTATGTTAAGTGGAAATAAGTTGCGTATTTGAACAAAAAGTCATTAATTTCTTTTTCAATTTTTTAATGAAATATCAGACTTATTATAATTTGATTTGATTTTACTTGTTAGAATGTATTATTAAGAGTTATTATTTATAATATTAATGTAAAAGAACGGCCCTTACAGTTGGTAAAGGACGTGTTAAATGATGATTAAATATAATCAGTTGGGCTTTGTTGGGAGTTGACTTCCATTCTGCATATCGTAAAACAGTGCTGATGCAATTTTTTAGGTTTCTTTTTCATAAAACTGCGAGATTTATGGAGGTGAATTAAAATAATCTTCATTCTAGTCATTCATCTCATGTGTTTGTATTGTATACCTTCCTTTATTTGCCAGTGCTGCAAAAGGCTATATACCATAGGTCTTTCTTCTCTCTATATCTTCCTTTGCAAATAAATATTTCAGCAACAGGATCAAATGGTTCCTGTATTTTCCCAATTTATGTTAATATTGATAAAAATGTGATAACAATGAGAAGCTATACATGTATTTGTGTGGACTAGATATTAATTCAAATTGGTTATATTGAAAAGTTGGTCGGTTTGTTTGGAAACTGGGATGGTAGAAAAAATGTAAATTTTTGATATGCTGAGTGCAAGATACACACGGTACGAGCAAAAAAATATATCCGACGTGTATGTATAACGGACAGGCGAGTGCGCGGAAAAACAGAGGAAATATGAAGATATATGCGATTCCTATTCAAATCCGTAAATCATCTGAGAAAAAGTGGAGCGAACAAGTATTATTTTGACCGAAAAAAAAGGGGGAGAGAAAATAATAAATGAGTAACTGGAAATAATGCAACGTCCAATGAGCCAAATGGAAGGAACGAAGTATGCGAAAGGAGAACAGATGCATGCTTTCAAATATGACCGGTCATATTGGAGGTTCAACGACCTGTACACATATATATCTCTATATATAGTTTTTTTCATGCGTGTTAGGTCATAAACTATCCAAGGCGAATTTGTATGTATTTGGATGTATGCATTTTTCGAAAATATTGGCTCGGGTCGAAAGGATCACAGTTGCAGTTTGCCGTAAGCTGTTGGATCGGTTTAGTTTTGTTGGGTGGCTTCGCTTTGGTTTGGATTGGTCGTCCGAGGTGGAAGAGCGGTAGGATGAGGGCATCAATTTAATAAAGCCGGGCGCGTTATGAATAATAAAACGGGGGGCGCATTTATTTTTCTCCGGCTCTGCGACCGCACCAACAACAAAAGTCGGACAAAGAGGTGTCTAAATAATGGCGTTAATATATCACTCGAGTATTACACACGACGGGAGATGGAATAAACATTTCAAACAATGCCGACGCACAACCAACACAGCCACCGCCACAACCACCGTCACTCCTTCTTTTCGGACACTCACCCACCTCCGCCATAAACATGCTCTTCGCCTCCCTGCCCCCACGACTCTGAATTCACTTAACCACTCCAATTCATTTATAACTTTAACTTCTCCGGTATTCCCAAACAAACTTTACTTCCTACATCTATCTATTTATACCCTCATTCTGTAATTTATTTACATATTCCAGATCAGCATTTCACAACAACTATTTTCAACTAAGTTTTGTAAACCTAAGAAAATACCGAAATATTCAACAATAGTTTATCTACATATTAACAATGAGGTGACTCATAGCCGAATGGCTTGAGTTGTCGTCTAAATCCGGAAAGACACAGTTCGATTCCTGGTCATACCCCGATCACACATACAACATACTGTTTTATGATCATAAAAGTGCTAGTTGTCAATGGGCAACGGTTCTAAAATAATTGTCTGCAGTACTGTTGATTTACTGAATGTCCGAATTGACAGAACGTAAACCTCTTGGCAACCAGACACACACCAAAAACAAAAATAGTAACAATAACAAAAATGTATACTCTCATTCTGTAATTTATTTACATATTCCAGATCACCATTTCACAACAACTATTTTCAACTAAGTTTTGTAAACCTAAGGAAATACCGAAATATTCAACAATATTGAATCTACATATTGACAATAAGGTGATTTACAGCCACATGGCTTGTGTTGTCGTCTAAATCCGGGAAGGCACAATTCGATTCTTGGTAACACCAATCCCCGATCACACATACAACATAGGGTTTTATGACCCTAAAAGTCATCAAAGTAACTAGCACTAGACTGTCAATGGTCAACGGTTCTAAAATAAGTATCTGCAGTATAGTTGATTTACTGAACGTCCGAATGAACAAATTGTAAATGACGTGACAACTAGACACACACCATAAACAAAATAGTAACAATAACAAAAATACATCAATTTCAAGCTCTAAATCATTAAAAGTTTTATTTCATGAGGAACTTCAGATTAGGGTTCACCATAATGTTTAGAAACTATGAACATTTTTGGGCTTCCGAAAAATTCTGGTCTAGTAATACAAGAATACCTAACACCTCACCTAATAAGTTAGTAGGATGACAATGACCGATTTGACTCTGGATTCAATGATAATAAAACACGTAAAACTGTAAAAAATGAATTATTCGATGATTATGAACTTAACTTTATCTAACTTCAATTCAAAGTTGGTGATTGAATCAACTAAACAAAAAATATCAATAAAATTTCGTATAAATCAAGAGATGGAAAACTTGATTCATTTAATTTAACGAAAACATGATTTATTTATAGAGCATTAAATATCCTATATATAAACGTACGAAGGGTGAATGCACCCCATTAGGCAGTTACAACATATGAAGAGACCCATAACAAAGGAAGAAACTCGGAATAATGAAGGTATTTGTTCCCATAAATGCGTGAGTATAAAAAGAAAGCAATAAATTAACTGACAGATTAAAAGGCACATAAAACCTAAAAGCGGACCATAAAAAATCCCATTCCTGCATGAACTCAATAACAGGAGAAGGAAAGAAAATAGAAGAAGCCGAAAACTCCAACAAATTTGAGTATTTGGTCTGTAGCCAAAATGTGCTGAAAATGCAACGTATTTTGTTTATTACATACAAGTTAATTTGGATATTTGATTTACAAAATATTCGATTAAATTATATCATTCCATTGAAAAAAGTAGAAATTATTGAAATATTAATGGATAAAATAATGCTAATGTTTGGTCAATATGCATGTTTAGTCATGTACTTTTAAAGGAGCTGAAACTGTCTGAAGGGAAGAAAAAAGTAGAGTGGGAAGAGGATCAATAACTCGCTTAATTTTGGCTCTTCAATGGACTTCCTTCACTTTTCATTTAGGAGTGCCTTTCATAAGCAGAGACTCGTAAAGAGATTTATGGTTGAGGCGAATATGACCCAATTAACAGTGGTTATATATTAGTGTAAAGGGGAAGTGCGGATGCATTATGCAATATTAGCGAGATACAGGCAGTCGCAGAAGACACGATAACACGAGGTATAATCATTTTACGACAAGAAAATCTCTTCGGAAACTTAATCCAAACTCTAAAGCGACAACAACCGCTACAGCGGGAGCGGCGGCAATTGTTTAATCCCGCATTATTGTTATTTATTTAAATCCCCGGCGAAATACGTTCGCGAGAAACTTTATAACTTCATTTGGCTTGCATTTATGGCGTTTCCGCTTCCTTGTTTCCGTTTTATGGCACTCTCACTCCTCTCCTCTCCATATTTGCGGAGCGGCAACACCAAAATGTAATTCCAGCCTCGAAAATCTAGATTCTAAAACATACATGCATACTACATACTGAATACGGATGCAATACAATGTCGTGAATTCAACTGTTACTCTTTGACATTTTCCTTGCGGAGCAACAATATTTGCGGAATCGGATTAAGGGGAGCATTGTCTGTGTGCATGTTAAAAGTACTTGTACACCTTGCTAAAAGGATTGTTACCTAATAACTAGTTCTAATTGGAAACAAGTTTGTAATTGGACAAGACTAGATATCATAATAAGTACTTTTGTTATGTAAAAACAAGCCACAATTACTTATCCTAGTAGCTAATTGGATAAATACCAAATAGCTAGATATGATAGAAAACTAAATTCTAATCAACATTTGACAAACATTTAATTGTAATTAATGTATATATGAGATAAGTAGTTATAATAAATAATATTTGATAACTAGTTTGTGACCGGACTAACCGAGTTATTGTATAATCACGAGTGACAAGTACTTATCCAAGTAGCTAAATTGAAACCAGTTTATAATCAGCCTAAGGAAAGTATTGTTTGAACACATTTGACAAGCAGTTATTCAAGTTGCTTTTATTAATTGAGATGAATCCTATTTCAAATAATAGGTAATATTCGATAACTATTTTTTACCATACTAACCCAGTTATTGTATGAACACAAGTGACAAGTACTACTTATCCAAGTTGCTAAATGGGAACAAGTTTATAATCGATCTATGGAAAGTATTGTTATAACCATACTAAACAAGTTATTGTATGAACACGAGCGACAAGTACTACTTATCCAAGTTGCTAAATGGAAACAAGTTTATAATCGATCTATGGAAAGTATTGTTTGAATCGTACTAACCAAATTATTGCATGAACACGAGTGACAAGTACTTATCCAAGTTGCTAAATGGAAACCATTTCTAATTGGACTAAGTATTGATTGGTTTAACATGTAATTATCGAATTTCTTAAATTGAAACTAATTTCTTATAGTTGACAAATATTTACCCAAATTGCTAACTAGTTTTAATTCTCAATTTATTTGTAATATAACTAAGAAAAGTATACATTTTGTCGAAAATTTAAATATTAAAAGATTTTGATTAAAATTATTATATTTAAACACATACTAAATATACTTATTTCAGTAAATAGATAAAATTCCATATTACATTACGATCATCCACATGAAGTTAAACTAATTTCCTAATTGATTTAAATCTAAAATTCGTACACCTTCATCATCACCTTTCGTTATTGACGTGAAACAGTGGTGAGAGCAGTGTTAAAATGTTTTGTACATTGTTACACTCGCAGAGGGAATGAATACTTTACAGTTGTAATATTAATATTCTGCAACAATTTGCCGAAATGAATATCACACGAGTGGGACACTGCTTCTTGCATTCGAGCACGTATCACGAGTTTTTAGCAAATTAGTTTGCACTGCAACCATTACCATATAATATTCTGCGCATTCTGCATGGATAAACGCGAGCAACGTTTCTCGACATTATCAAACGATTACAAACAATACAAGATTTATGTTTACAACTACAAAATAAAGTAATATCAAATTTACTGAGTTAACTGTTAACTTTATTATGTAAGAGTTATAATAATATTGTAGCAATATCTTCAAGCAAAACATAAACGCAATATAATAGTAATAGATATAGACAAAGCAAAGAGCTATAGACTAAAAGTCTTTCTGCCCTATTATTAAGCAATAGTTTAGGTACTCAGGTTGACAAGGGCAGAAAAGGTGCCTGAAATAGGTCCGTAACATATATAAAATATTGTACAACATATTTATTGACCACATATTAGGCCAAAGGGCTATTAATTGAAGTTTTTCTGCCCTGTTTACTACTACTAATTTGATGATTTCATGAAATAATCATAATATCAAAAGATTCATTTACACAGTAAAAGAAAGTACATTTAAGTTTCTCAAGTAATATGTTCATAATATGAAACCTAAAAGAAGCTTCACCTTTTTGTTTGCTTGTAATTTTTGGTAAATTGCTTGTACAACTTTGTTAAAATGTATACTTATTACAAAATCAAAACTTATTAACAAAATTACAGCAAATCAAATAATGGTTACATAGATTTATTTTTTTTCATTTCATGAAGCATTTTGTTTTTACTAATACACCCATATCTCGCTTTACGGCCTAGATACGTTCTACGAAACTTGGCCGCAAAGCGAAAAGCCGTATAACGAATTAATTATTGCGCTTGCGCAAGATTGGCAACATGTAGATATATCGACATGGAAAAAAGTTTCTTTTGCCGTTATAGTGAAACATTTTAGGCCGTAAATCGAAAACGTGCCTTAATTGAAGACGGCCATTATAGCGAGGTATGGGTGTATAATCTATACATAAAACATGCTTATCTTTCGCACGTTTTTTTTGTGTGTGTGACGATATTGCGCATTACGGTAGCAAATGGAACAACACCGAATTTGGATGCAATTGTAAATTAAATTTCCATTCCGATTGGTAGCGTTATTGGTGGAGTGCAATACCCGTGCAAACTAATATGGCATGCAACACAAATAAATAGTTATTATTAAAACGTTACGGTTAACGACCAATCCGGGCATCCGTGAATTCATTTGAACTATTATTCGTTTTCAGTTTTTTCAGTTTAATTTTTTTGGAAAATCAAACCGGTTGTAATTTCCATGCCGAATATAGTACTAAAAAAATAATTCTTTGTACAAAATTTTCATTCAAACAATATTTTTTATATAATCAATTGAATTTGTTGATTTATATATATATTTTCAGAATATTGATGCAAAAAAATCAGAATGTTTCTCATTCAAATCCAAGTATGAATTTTATAAGATTTTTCCATTGGAGAATCTTACAATAAAACTATACAATCATCATTCTTTATACTTAGATTTAATATATAAATTCTTAGTTTGAGTTTTGGGTTTAAAACGTGAAAACCCATGACTTCATTCACGTTTTAAACCAAGAACTCAAACTAAGAATTAATATTTCAAATCAAAGTATGAAGAATGATGATTTTATAATCACTTCGGTTTCAGGATTCATTTGCTATTATCGAGAAAAAAAAACTAATAAATCCATGAATTTACACATTTCAAATGAAGAACTCCAAATTTAAGTATGAAGCCTTTTTATATCTACAAATGACAAAACAAAATGATGATAGTTGGCTTTTTATATTTCAAACCAAAAAGTCAATATTCAAATAAGAAAGAAAAGCGGTGCATGTCTTTAAATTACAAGAATATTATTCCATTATGTTTAGTATTTGAAATCAAAATACGAAGAATGATGATTTTACAAGACTTTCATTTCCATGATTGATGATACTATTGAGTGAAATCTAATAATCCCATAAATTTTCACATTTCAAATCAAAAACGCAATATTCAAATACGAAAAGAAAACTTTTTATGTCTTCGAATTATAAGAATGAATATAAAATAACTTATTATTCCATTATGTCTAATGCTTCAAATCAAAGTATAAAGAATGATGATTTTATATGAGTTTCAGTTTCAGGATTGATGATATTATAGACAGAAATCTAATAATGCCTTGAGTTTTCACATTTCAAACCAAGAATTCAAACTTGAAGTAATAAACCTTTTTATTTCTCAAATTACAGGCATGAATTGATGATACCAATGAGAGAAATCTAATAATGCCGTGCCTTTTCATATTTCAAAAGAAGACTGAAAACTTGAAGACTTCAGAAATCTTCCCGTTACAGGAAAATTTGATGATGTCGATGAAATCTAATAATACCGTGACGTTTCACAGGAAGTACTCAAACTTGAAGTATGCAAAATTCCTATTTGAAACAGAGAGGGTGGGTTCAAAATGGAATTGAACTAAGTAAGTTATTATCGAATTTAGTTAATTGATCTATTTATAAGTTCACATCAGTCAGGAATAAAAACAAACTTTGATTAGTCCGGTTTCATTGACATTATTAATAGCTTACAATTACAAATTACTAGCAATATCCACATTGTTAATGAGAAAATCAAATGTGATATTATGAATATGTAAATAAAAAGTACTTAGATCAACAAAAATTAATATTAGATTACAAATTTTCAGAAATATGAAATAAGCAGTCCTCTTCATCAAATAATGCAAAAATGTTAATGGATTTCAATTCAAAAACGTAAGAAACATAAGTAAATAAATAAAAATACAAAATAAAATTGACTTAAATATTCAAAATTCTTATATAAATTTGTAAATTTATTGGATCACAATACTTGAAACAATCACTTGTAGCATTTCCTTTCAGTCCGGCAACTTTATTTTAGAAACTTTGTTGTTTATAATGTATATAATCCGGAGCAATTACTTTACGAACAAATTCTTCTCCTGCTGGGGGATTTCGTACGTTTACGTCGCTATAAACAATGCAAATAAAGGGATGCTAAGGTTGTATACGTTTCTGGCAGAACAACAACAAAAAACGTAGACAATTTAACACGCTTCGCGTGTTCGTGCGTTCTGTTTCCCTCCATTCTCTTTCTCCTCTCCTTTCGTTTTTCTTTTATTAGACGATCTCACGGAAAAACTTCATTCGAAAGGCCCAAAATGGTGAAAAATCCGACGGTGTCGGATCCGTTTATTTGCGTGTCGCGCCGTATCTACAGCACTTAATTTACTCTGAATATCAACCCTTCCCACTTATATCTCTCCTATGTGCCGCACTCTGTTTTTTTTTCCATCCCTTTTACCAACAGCCCCCCATTTTTTTTTTCGAAACGTGTATCCA
>JAFMTC010000100.1:1526545-1548499 GCA_018845635.1 Nicrophorus orbicollis | reverse complement strand
ATTTAACCGTGTATTATCGATATTAAAGGTATAGTACTTGTACTTGATCACGATGATCAAGTTTATTAATTGAGTATTGGAATTGACTTAAAATTTCTTGTGTAACTCATTAAATTGATTGAAAGCGTAGCGAATAGAAACGAAATACATATTTCAAAACTTCTGTCAGTACATTTCATTACATTATATCATTTCAAAAGACGTAACGTTAATTAGATTGTAGAGTTAAAAAACAAACTAAATGCAATATATTATATATAGTATGTAATAAAAATTTCTTCAGTTTTTCTAACCAAATTGATTTTATTAAATGGTGAATTGTATAAAAAATAAGATAAATTATCACTGGCGGTTTTCGCTTAATTGCTAATTAGATGTTAAATCTCATTGGAAGATCCAGTAAATTACATCGCTTCAGTCGGCTAGTTGTTAAGCTATTATCAAGAATATCCTATTTTGGTATCTGCTACTATATTTCATAATGGCTTCCTCCACAGTTTCTATTTGAAGATCCTAGTGTATTCTCCTGTTTGTAATGTACCATGGAGCTTCAGTGATTCTTCTTAGGTTTTTCGACTGGAATCCTTGTATAATAGCAATATTAGATTTGCTAGTGCTTCCCCGCAGCTGTATTCCATAGGTCCACATTGGTTTTAACATTACATTATAAATCAACAGCTTGTTTTCTTTTTAAATTTGTGAGTCTTCTCGTAGTAGCCAGTACAGCTTCCTGAACTTGATTTCAAGTTGTTCTCTTTTTGCTTGGATGTGATCTTTCCAAGTCAATCTTCTATCCAAATGCATACCCAAATATTTAACTTTAGTAGCTGTCGGTATAATTTTTCCATTGATAGTCACTGGTGGGCAGTAGTCTTTTCTCATGGTGAAGGTAATATGCACTAATTTTGATTCATTGACCTTCATTCTCCATTTTTGTAGCCATTCCTGTACTAAATTCAGAGAATGTTGCAGATGATATGATGCTGCGTCTGCATCTGATAATAAAATTGCAGTATCATCAGCAAATGTTGTTTTATCAGTTAAAGGCATATCTGCAGTATAATATATACAGAAGAGGTACTAACACGCTTCCTTGTGGAACACCTGACTTGATTGGATGCAAATCTGTTACTGCATCGAACACTTTCACTTGAAATAATCTTCCTGTCAAATACGTATTTATTATTTTACTAAAATTGTATATATTGTATCTAAAAATATTTAAAATCTTAGATTATTAAACAATGCTACAAGATGTCTTTATTTATCAGTTATCTACAAATTTTGAAAACGAATTTTGTTTAGATTAAAATTTCATATTTTGCAGAAATATGAAATATACTCTATTTAATTCTAGTAGTCATAAAACGTATATGGAACGAGCAATAAAAGACCGTTGCTATCAATTGAAAATATCAATTCTTTATGATCCGTGAATAAAATTCAATTACGAGCTGTAATAGTGAAACCATATAAAAGCAATAGACTCCAAATATTGAATTTCACGTCTAGTATAGATATATAATGTATACTATATATACTAAGAGAGAGATAATAGATATATACATGTCTCTGTGAGTGTGTGTCTATATATATATGTGTGTAGTTTTTTTTGTTTTGGGGCATTGCAACAAAGGAAGTGAATGCGTTTTAGTTCCCGCAAAACTAATCAAATTAAATCTTGCGATCAACTGCATACGAGGGATTACCATTTAAAAAGTACAAAAGCATTTCGAGTATTCGAACAATGGTCCGTACAACGAGGGCGACTCTATCAATGCGATGTCTGTGTGCAGTAGCAACACCCGCTCACCCACCCACCCATTTTTTTTGTTACCATTTGTTTTCAGTTTTGTTACCCTCATCGAGTACTCCAACTTTTTTGCGTATATTTTTTCCTATATATGTTTGTTTTTTTTTGTTTCAAACGAATCCTTTATTTTTGGCGCGGTCCATATAATTTATAAGCATAATGGTTTCCATTTGTTAGACAATTCCACTAGTTTCCTTTTTTGTATGGTATTTATTCCTTCGTTCGTTATATCACCCTTTTTTCGTGTGTTCTGTATATGCCCTTTTTATTTCTAGGCCTCCTCACTCACTCACTCACTGACTCTCTGCATAAGAGATCGGGCGTTGTTTGGAGGGGTTTTCGGGGGGCGGCTGGTTGAAGCCGGGGCTTATATAACAAATTACGGCTAAAGTGTCCTAAATTCACCGAGGTGATTCAAATAAATGATTTGAATTAATCAAGCGGTGTTTCTGTGAGGGGTGGGTTGGTGGTACGAAGGCGCCCTTGCGTCTGCTCATTAGTTTTGCGCCTTCACACATCCGCGCTATTTATTAAAAGGCGACGGCTCCATTTTCTCCTGGAAAACATTTACGATCCTGCCGAATTCCCAGCGAAAGAGATGGAGATCTCCACGAAGATAGGCAGACGGAAGTATATGTGTGGGTGTGTGCGCGCAGGAATCCAATTCCTCTCAACTTTATACCTACTGTAAGTAACATCCCTATCTGCCGGTGAACTTCAAATCAAATCAAATTTAATCTATTCTTTAACGTCTACTTAAATCTTAAATTATTGAACAATCCTTTAACAAAATCTATATATTCTTTAAACGCCTACTCAACTCATCAAATATCAATCAAATAAGACGTTCAGTTAACGTACTTTATACCTATATAATTGTATGTAAGTGAAACGAAAATTTGTAAATCATGTTATAAATGTATGAACTTCCGAGTATTCTACTACACAGGTATCTCTAAATTCACTCGTACGTACTGAATGTTCATACAAACGTACATAATCGTATTCTTATTTCTGGTGGAAAGACTTAAGTCGCTTTTGTTCGTTAAGATAGATTGTTATTATATAATTATTTCAATTACATATGAAATATAGTAACATGTTTAAGTAATGAGGAAACAAAATGACTATATCTTAATTAGACTATAAATAGTTATACTAATGCATTTCCGATTACTTTTGATAGAATTGAATCTCTTCATTTACACGAATTTAATCGATGTTCGTACTAACGTACACGTTATATGGAATTAACAAAACCAGTTCATTAGTTACAATTTTGAATCAATAGACAAAGAAATATAAAGTAAAATTAACAATAATTAGGTTTATAATGAATCAAATATAAATAAAGACTTGACGTGATTAAAAACTATAAACAGTTTTCACTTTATTTTCTAAGAGCTTTAATATGTTTTTTGTATAATATGAAATGTTGAATTAATCTAACTAAAAATATAAATCTGTTTGTATTCCAAATGTGAATGATACTGAAATAGGGGACATCTGAAAACAGACTCTGAGTCACGTTTGAAAATGGAAACATTCAGTCCACCACCTGTTTCATCAGAGAGACGAAAATAACGTAATTCTTATATAATTCAACCTATTTATAGATACCTTTAGAAACGTCACCGTTAATTTATACATCTTTGAGTAGGTCTAAATCCAAATTGGATGTAAACTTTACCTAATAATAGATTCTCGAAAGTGAATGTAAGTATTTCATCTCAACTGACTGAAAGTACATAATGCTTATAGTCAACAATTTAGCAGAATTCTTGGTCTAAACTCATATTGAGTAATATTCGAAATTGTCTCTTTCTATTGAAATTTTGTTAACTTGGAGGATAAAATACTTTGGACATTATATGTTTGTTTTATAAAATGCAATAAATTTTGATTACTTTTTAGTTCATAAATTTATTAATTTTTCTGCATTATGTAATTATAAACTTTAGATATATGCATCACTTCTATAAAAACTCACTCCTCCTGACTCCAATTTTTCTCGATTTTTTCTCTGGTTTCTGCAACTGACCTGTAACAAAAAATAAATTAACTTAATAATGATAATAATATTTACTGTAACAATAATTACAAAGAAAAAACTCAAAAGTTTTGGGATAACGGCATGTAATTGGAAAATATTTAAGACCTTTAACCTTAAACTTATCGCTTTTACTGTTCAAATTTATAATGTTTCAGTATTTAAATAGCAATAAAACAAGGGTTAAAAGATTTATATCAAATTTTATTAATAGTAAATATCTGATTATGTATTACATTTCAATTAATGATTATTTATTGTAATCAGTAAATTGATAATAAAAGTAAAAATTGTATAGTAATAATGACATTTATTACAATAATTACTTTACAATGAAACAAACTCCAAAAAGAAAAAAACTAATACATTTTTTTTTATTAATAAAACTTGAAAGGGTTTGGAATTTCTTAACAAGTATTTCGCAGATTTATGTAACATTTTCCAAATTTGTCTAAACTATTTCAATTTACACCATATCTCATTAATTTTCAGTATATGATTAACTACTTGTATAAATACAAAAATCATGTAACATGTGAGTAGGGTCTTGGCTTCAATTGATCTTTGTACGGTATTATATAACCAAGGCCAACGATCTACATCCATACGATTTTTTTTCTTCTCTTTGCGGACAAAAATCGGCTTTCAGAAATCGCCGGCAGCTGCGATTTCTCTTTGACATTGTGAAAAGGTCTAACAAAAAAAAACCCCTCCAGCACCATCGACCTATCGGCAAAAAAAAAGAACCACCACCCGAAAGAATAACAAAGTAAATAGAGGAAGTGGGTAACAATTTTTGCTCCGAGATTGGCTAATATTTGATAGATATAGCTTGTGTATGGAAGGGCATTGTATTGCACCTTTTCACACGGAATCGATTCAGAGGCTCTAGGTGTATGTATACATATATCTATATATCTATTTCTACATAAGCGGTGTTCAATGTTCGGCTGGTATTTATGGCCGGTATCTATCGATATATTCCCTCGCATTGGTATTCATTCTGTATCGCTACGTATAGATTTGTTCGGGGACTTCGGCACCGACGTCGTTTATTTTAATCTTTCCGTTGCTCCAGCCAGAAGAAATCCTTCCTGCTACTGCAAGGACCACCGTAGGTCCTTCCTTGTGGAAGAGGGGAATCCTTCAATGATCACCGGAAAACGCGTTGCATTATCTTCGCATTTCCATCCTCATATTTATATTCATTTTATGTGTAGCCCAGCACTCCCACCCAAACGACTCTTTTATTACTTTCCAGTGTATTTCCTTTTTGTATTTTATTCGAATTATTCCAAATACACATTTTTCACTCCGAATATTTGTCATTATTTGACAATAATAACAGGTTTACAGCGGTGTGCATTATTAAAATACCATTTGCCCGCCGCTGCACGTCTCGTTTACAATCAATGTATATTCAATGCGATCGGACAATTTAATGGCGGATAATCGGTGGAACGCATTTGATCCGACCGTTCCAATTAAATGCCATGCATTAGATGGAACTGCTACTCAAATTGGACAACTTGCGGAGCAGCGTTAATCTGCAACTTTTTCGGATTTTAATTTTCTCTTTTCGTTTTATTCTATTTTTTTGGCGTTTCTGATAACCGTGAAGGGTGATGTCAGAGGACGACTGCAAATTAAGCAGGCTACGTTCGTCCCTTTTCTCTGCATGACTCCATAAAGCGAGAGAGGATGTAATCTGGGAACTTGCTAAAAGCTGCTGAGAAGTGGTAATGATGATTAAGTCTTCAAGCGTTTCATCTGGTTTTGTCCACTTTTTTTTATTCCCTGAATAAAAGGACGAATCAGTGTCTAACTGATCTTTAATTAGTGATATCAGCGAAACCCTTCAGTTAATTCCAGCCTCGTTCGAACATTGCACACTTAATTAATTTAGTTAATTAAATATTTAGTTATTATTTATAAAATGAATATAATAAAGAACCTATTGACAATATGTTGTATATATTGACACGTTATTAACTTCTGTTTACTCTATAAATGTTATATAACATAAGTAATTGTAAAATATATGAAAGAAAACCTTTATTCTAATTTTTCTATTCCCTGAATAAAAGGACGAATCTGTGTTTAACTCATCTTTAATTAGTGATATTAGCGAAACTTTACAACAAATCTCGTTCAAACATTGCGCACTTAATTAATTAGTGAATTAGCTATTTATAAAATAAATATAATCTTATTTTTTTAAATTATGAACCTATTTTATTTAATTTTATGTAATTTATAAAAGCTTTAATTTCTCTTATTATTGAATAATCTATGTTTTAAGGGTGTAATCCTTTCTAGTGCTATTAAATATTTGAGAATGAATTCCTCTCAGAAATAATGAACCGCTAAAATCAATAATACAATTATTGCAAGTAAACACTTCCCCGGTGTAAATTAAGCACCGTTGAAGCTTTAGCTCATTGAGATGTTATTGATTGAAGACAAACCAACTATTCTGAATTTAAGTTCCTTGTTTATTTGGCAAAATCCTGAATTTATGAAAAGTTTCATGTAAAATGTAATATAAAACAGAATTAACTTGACAAGTAGTGCGAAAGGTGATGACACTTGTAAAGTAATTTGACAAACAGTGTAAAACACTTTTGTGACTAATTTGTCTTGTTTTTACAAATGTTTTGCAATAATTATTTCAAAGGATGACCATGTAAAATCATAATAGTTGTGAAGTAATTCATCAAGTATTGCGTTCAATTTATGAATATAATCTTTAAAAACAATGCTGAAGTATTTGTGCAAATTGTTGGACAAGTAGGAACTATGAAAATTGATCAACACTTGTGAAGTAATTTGACAAGTAGTGTAAAATGCGACTAAATTTCGTACAATACTTCTGCAGTAATTTGACTACACTTGTGTTATTTTAACAAATGTATTCCATGAAGTATTTCAACGGGTGACTATGTAAAATCATAATAGCTGTGAAGTAGTTGACAAGTAGTGCAAAACGTGATGACATTAGATACGGCACTTGTAAAGTTATTTGACAAACGGTGTAACACTTGTGTAACTAATTTGTGTTATTTTTACAAATTTATTCCAATCATTATTTCAAGCGATGAATATATAAAATAATAGTTGTGAAGTAATTCATCAAGTATTGCGTTCAATTTATGAATATAATCTTTAAAAACAGTGCTGAAGTATTTGTGCAAATTGTTGGACAAGTATCGTGTAGGGACTATGAAAATTGATCAACATTACTTCACAAGTAGTTTGACAAGTAGTGTAAAATGCGACTACATTTCGTACAATACTTCTGCAGTAATTTGACAACATTTGTGTTGTTTTAACAAATGTATTCCATGACGTATTTCAACGGGTGACTACATAAAATCACGATAGCTGTGAAGTAGTTGAAAAATAGTGCAAAAGGTGATGACATTAGATACGATACTTGTAAAGTAATTTGACAAACAGTGTAACACCTGCGTAACCAATTTGTGTTATTTTCACAAATGTATTCCAATCATTATTTCAAGGGATGACTATGTAAAATAATAGTTGTGAAGAAATTCAACAAGTATTGCGTTCGAATCTTTAAAAAAATTGGCTGAAGTATTTGTGCAAATTATTGGAAAGTATCATGTAAGGACTACGAAAATTAATCAACACTTGTGAAGTAATTTGGTAGTGTAAAATGCTACTACATTTCGTACAATACTTGTGCAGTAATTTGACTATGAAGTATTTCAACGGGTGACTATGTAAAATCCTGATAGCTGTGAAGTAGTTGACAAGTATTGCGTTGTATCTGTCAATATAATATTTGAAAACAGTGGCTGAAGTATTTGTGCAAATTATCGTACAAGTATCGTGCAAGGACTCCGAGAATTGAATCTGAAAGCGAGTAAACAAAAGGGGTTGATTGGAGACACATAATAACTATTATTGCGTACTTTGATGGGTTCCAGCACTTCGAATAAAGTATTGATTGGAATCAAAACATCCATGCATTCAAAGTCGGCATTTGCATGCGGAGAGGCAAATATTAAATTTCTGCAAAGAGGCCATCCACACAATCGCCAATTCCGTCCATTCTTCTTCCCGCTTTCGCCTCCCCCCCCCCACAAACCTCTCACTCGCTCCCACTCATTCTTTTTATATATATTTTTTTTCGCTCGCATTATTTTTCCTCGGGAGGCGGTCTTGCTGAATGGTCGGGCTATATAAGATGTCTCATATACTCGAACATGTAACGGGGGGGCTTTTTGTACCCGAAAGGACGCACCCTGAATATCAACTAAGGATGCTGTTTGGGAATTGTGAGCGTCCCCCCCCCTCGCCCAGCTTCATCCCTGCCACAAACCATCCCCCGTCCCCATCTCAACCGGTTCCTTTTTCGTCTATATTTTCACATTTACATGACAAATCGAAACTTATTTCGTTGCAGAAACCAACGAAGAAATCGAGTTTTTTATTTCTTCCTCTCCAATTTTTATTTTACTTTCGTCGTTGATTTATTCCTCCTCGAAACTGTCAACACGTTCACTATTGCTGCTATACATTTATATAAACATGTAGCATACCTTTAAAGCGCTATTTTAAAATATTTGTGCCCTCGTCGTCTATTTTTTTTATATATATATTTTCCTTTCTCGTCGCCGCAACGCTTTTGTATGAATATATAAGTTATTTAAGCCGACATACACAGAAAAACAGCAACTTTGATTAGATGAACCCCGTCTGGAATTGGATTGTGAGTTCTTGCCATGCTTTTTGCAGCTTTTATATTTCGTGTTGCTTTTAGTTTGCTGAATGCGCAACGTGCAATCCTACAAGTGCTGAATAAAGAATATGGGACGAATAGAATAGGAATGAGCGGATGTGGAAAAGGACATTGTTACCTGGGAAAGAGCACGGACGAATGTGTGTAAGTCAATATTAGCTGAAAGAACTGCAAACCCAATTAAATGCAAGAATCAACATCTGGAAATGGTTCTACATTCTCATGAAAATAAATACAATTACAGTAATAAATGTTATAAGATAGGTGAACATGAATTTCTCGCAAATGTAAAAACTGAATGCTGAAACCGTAAATTCTGAAACGGTTACAATCCATAATAATCCAATGAATTCGTCTATGCCAAATCTAATTTCGATGGTGTGTCGGAAAGCGTCGACCATTAACTTATCACGTCGAATTAATTAATAATATCATATATAAACATGGGGGAGTAGCTGTAAATTAATAATCTGGGAGCTTGTAATTGCCGCATTTGAAATTCAGTGGCCCGAAAATGTATATATTGTTTGCTAAATTCGCATGAAATAAATCTATCAAACCGTTAAAATCACATAGAAACGAATAGCATACGAATATCGCTGATGAACTACTAAATAAACGAGGAAGATTTAAAATTCGAAATTTTTAACATTCTCAACAAAAAATCTCTTTCACAAAACTAATACACCCATACCTCGCTTTACGGCCTAGATACATTCCATGAAACTTGGCCGCAAAGCGAAAAACCGTATAACGAATCTATTATCGAGCTTGCGCAAGATTGGCAACACAACGAAAAAGTTTGTTTTGCAGTTATAGCGAAACATTTTAGGCCGTAAATCGAAAACGTGCCTTAAAGAAAGAGGGCCGTTATAGCGAAATGCCGTATAATGAGCGGTCGTATAGCGAGGTATGGGTGTATAGTAAGAATCATAATTAAGTATATTCAATTATGATGATTAGTAATTTCTCACATTAAATACCTCAATAAAATTAGAAGTTTGTTAATGAATTTTCTAAAGCTATGGGGCTTAAAAATTGCCAAAAAGAAAGAAATCATTTGGAAAAGAGAACATTAACAAACATATTTTAAAGAAAACTCAGGTAATGACTAAATTAGTTATATAATAACTATAAAAAACGAACTTCCCTTACGTATTTCCAATAGCAATAGACTACTTACACAAGTATTAATAACAATATTAAAAAAATATACGCACAAATGTGTTTTTTTTTGGCAAAACTCACATAATGGAAAAATACAATTAAATCTATTGAATAATGCAAATCATTCTGCGAAATTCAATTTTGTGTGACGTAAAATGATTTCACAGAATTTTCGGCGCGGAACGAGTGCAGCATTTGTTGTTTGTTTCCGTGCTTGTTATTGTTGTTTATAAATACATGAAATGCATATATAATAATCTATCAATGTGACTTTTAATGGACTGCTACAAACGCACTCTGCGTTTTTTTTATTTACTGCAAAATAAATGCAAATTTTAAATGTAAATATTTTCATGAAATGAAACTGATTTTCGTAGAAAATGAACATAATGAAGCATTGAACATAACATTAATCTAATCTAGTATTAATCTAAACATAACAATAACTGGCATATTGGTTTGATCAACGGTTTGTCAGTAACCTAACCTAACATTTAACCTAACCTAGTATTAACCTAACCTAACTTAATGATTTATATGGACACCCGATTTTCGAGGCTTAAAAAATATTAGAATTCCTTATCCTTGGATAATTGTAAAAACTTGTATTATATTTTGGAAAGCTATCTGCTAATTGAAATAATATACGTATTTTTACAGTAAATTATTGTAAAAATAAAAAAAAATATAGATAGAAAATAGTAAAAGAAATTATTTTCGTCGTTTATTTCACTTATAAATGAAATGCGTAAAAGGCAATAAGAAATACGAAAATAATACAAAAACCTTCAATTTTATACTGTAGAAGTTGCACTAATACAGAGCTTATAGACGTGACGTCAATGGTATACAGTGATGATACGGCTTAGCTTAGTGCCATCCATAACATCAAGTGTATTATGAGGTTCATATTAGTTGGGTAACGTTAAACAAAGCTCTCTATCCCTCTATATATATATAAATGCAACATCAACTGGACCAACTATTACATGATTCTGATGGACTAAATTCTTGCTTTCTGCGTAATAATATGATTTACTAGACTTTGCAACGAGTGGGAAATTGCATAAGGAACATGGCGCACAGCACGAAACATATTTAGGTGTACGTATATATAAAATAAACGTGGCGTTGCATAATCTAAAACAAATAGGGCGTTTCCTCGTTTTATCCATCAAACGCAGGAAACAGAAAACTGAACATCTGGAAGGAGGAAATAACTAGTTGATTTATTCCCTTTCGCCGGCTGCTCAAAAGTTAAATTAATTGCATTTTATGGAACTTCCCTCCAGCAACGTCTTCGTCTTCGTCGTAGGAGAAGAAAGACCTCCGATTCGACCCGACCGTAACCATATTTCCAACGTAAATACTTTGCCGAATCGGCGCACCGAATTAAATTACCTCGGAGATTTTGCTATCGATAACACTATTATATCTCGTTTCACGAGACCGTTTAAAATCGATTAACCGAGTCTTTCGTAATTAATTTATAAAAGAACGATGACTTGCGTTTAACGAACACTCAATGTTTTACATCTTAAGATAGTTGAGCAACGTGATTAAATCCAACTTATAAAATTACTCCATGAAATGATCAATTATTTATGTCTATTATGCAAAGAAAAGACTTATAATCAATAGTCCTTTGATCCAGTATTCTCTTGATTATTATTGTTTCCATTTTTCTCTGTTCATAAATATATTCATTTTTAACAATAATAATTGCAAAGTCACAATAACAATAAATTTAAATTAATTAAATGACTATTCATCTTTCATAAATTACAATGTAAAAAATATGTTCAATTATTTAAAAAATGTATTAATTAATTTTATCAAATTCTGTAAATGTGTCCAAACAACAAACGTGTTAATTAATTAACTAATCAAATATAAATAGCAATTACATATAAATCCATGTAATCAAAAAGTATACACTTTGATTTTATGATCAAAATCATTAAAACTAATTATCTAAATTATATAATGAAATCGCATATTGTTACTGCGAATTAATTAACATTATGTCAAAATGTTTTGTTCAATTATAATTAGTATTTACTGGAAATATTCAATAATTAAAGAATTTAAATAAATGTAACATTAGTTTTAATCACTTTACGTATCATTAATTACGCAAATAATGTTTGTGAAGCTAGTAAGTTAATTAAAATATTTGGTATTTACAAGACGAAGAACCTTCTGTTGAATGTTCTGTTGTGTCCCAGGAATGGAATTCAGGAAGCAGTGGAATAATGTCTGCTGTTCTCATCGTGGAGTCTTTGGAATTAAGTAGATCCAATTGTTTTATATAATAATATTAGTAATTAATTGTGATCTATATAGTTCGTTGAGCATTATCTACGTTCATTGTAGGCTCCTTTGCTAAGAGTAATTATAAATGCATATTCTACTTCCGAACTTAATTATTATTATTAATCATGGGATATAAGTTGTAATTGAGAGAAGGGCTTTCTTTATATTTGATGAATAAGCGTTATCAATTCAACTTAGGAGCTTAGTTTGTTTGTCTAAAATTCATTAATTTGTTTATATGAAAAGTGCATCCATTAAGAATCTTCGTAGGAATTCCTTATGTATTTATATAAGTACTTCACTTCGGAGTATGTATGAAGATCTTCTACATCCATGGAAATATTTACACCTAATTCTAACTGTTTATATTAAAGTATATCCATTGGGAGTCGTAAATATCTTCATTTTTTTATATAAAACGCCTTGTAGACTAACAGACATGATATGCTTCATCCTGAGAAATTATTTGGGTTATACATAGATTATTTACATAATATTAGAATAATAATAGTTGGACAAACCAGTCCATAAAAGCTGCAGGATTCTTAAGGATAAATTATTACATCCATAAATTTCGAATATCATGAAACTTGTTATTACCTTCAGAAGGGCATGTTTAATGTGAGCTGTGTAAGGGATCTTGTTTAGATTTTGATTTACAAGGGCAAGTAAATAAAGATAGGAATAAAATACAGACATGCAGAGGGAACAGAAAAAAGGAACGAGAAACGAGGACGAGTTTTATTAGGAATGGGATTCGGAAGCGGCGACCGAAATATATGATCAAATGGCACGAATCACGAAAGTATAAAATTTAACACTAACAAGAGTAAAAGGTGGAGCGGTGTGGAGGAGGAGGAGCAGGAGTCCCTCGCCTGACAGCTGAATAAAATAAACCTGACCCGGTTTCCTTGACAAAAGGCAAACAACAAGAATCTGCCGGATATAAATCCAAATAAAGTCCCCACGATGTATGGTGGAAGGATGGAAGGATTGAGGACGAAGGATGGCGGAGGAAGGACGAAGGCCGTTATTAAAAAACTACGTAATTTAGTTCGGGAGCCACTGGCAGCGGCAAAGTCGTAATTAACACCGGCATCGGATAGTCGACTTCATTGTCCCGGAATTATTCAACCGGATGCGCTCCGCAGGATTGGCCAAAGTTTGGAAATAATAGAACCCGAAAAAAATAACAACAGCAACAAGAAGAACAACAACAACAACAACAATGAGAGAGAGAAAAAGGAGGATGCATGTTTATGTACGTGTAGGAGGAATAAGTGGAAAGGACGGCCCGAAAACCTTTCCTTTTGCAGCAGACAAACAATCGTCTCCGGCGCACACAGATATATAAATAAACAAGTGGTCGACCCAGAGTTTACGTAATTTACTTCGAGGCCGATCCAGTAAAAACGAATTTAATGCCTATGCACATCCCACAGACAAAGAGAAGAAGAGAAGAAAAAAATATAAAATATAAAAGAATGCACGAGTATACAAGATGTGGGAAAGTCCTAGTCTCGTTTCAAAAAGCACCACAAAAACTTAAATGCTCTGACGTCGTTGTAAACCATTGCATAATTGGTATAACATTCCCACGTACAAAAATAGGTATTATTAATGAATCTACTTATATGAAAACTTATATATTTTGAGGACTTAATAATGTATGTATAAAAGCAGAAAGACCTTTTGCAGCAATAGCATTATATTTTCATTATATTTCTATTACATTGAGTTTATATTTGTCTTGTACTTGTTATTGCATATGTTATTAATGTTTTAACAATAAATTACGGATTTTATGTTTTTCTCTGTATTTATATAAAAGAAATTATATATTTAAGGAGATTTTTTCCTTAAAGTATCTTCTCAAGTCTGCATATAATATACGTTTGCTCCAATTTTAATAAATTCTATTCATAATGCAAAAAGCATTTCCTGAACGCTCAAGTGCTCAGAAAGTAATCACATTTAGCACTGCATCGTAAAAAGTAATGCCTTGTTGTCTTCTTAAACTTAGAAATATCTGTCAAGTGCAAAATAAAATTCGATTAGCATGCATCCATGCATTAAATGCATTTTCTACTCTTTTACACGACAAACAACACAAAAATATGATAAATGTATTACATTATGTGCATATTATGCAATATTACAACTAATTAACACAACAGTCATCTTACGTCAAATCATGAAGTTATAAACAATAGAGTACAAGCAATGTTTAAGAAACGTTGATCTAGAAGACATTGATGATTTAAATTCAACTATGTTCGTACAAAATTTATACTTTTTATTTAATGTGGTGTTATTGATATATGTTTAATTTAATTATATAATTAATATAATTCTTTATATAGTTTTAAGTAATTCAGTAAGAAATGAAAATTATAATATAATTGAAAAGTATAACAATATTTTATAAAGTATAATATAGATATTATAATTTTATTAAGGGTTATTTCCAAACCAATTTCCTAACTTCCAGAGAATCTTATTGTTTAAATGATTTAATGCTCTTATATATTACTCTAATTATATGAAATTAACATAAATAAGTCTGAAACTTGATAATTTATCTAATTATATTAATCAATTAGTTATATCAACATAAACAAGTTTAGTCGTTACTATTGTGTACCATTCCAGACATTACTTAAAAGTTTACACAAAATTAAATGTAATATTTCATAGTGGAATTGTTGATTTAAGTCTTATTATCATTACTATTAAACTCCAGCTCTCACTCTAATTAATTACTTTTAATATTACATTAGGTTTGAATATATATTAACTATATAGTTTTTTTTAATGCCCTTTGACCCAATTCATATAAAGATGTTTAAATACAAAAAAGAAATAAAATGCTATTACTACAAAGGGGTATATACCATAGGTATTTCTGCCTCAGATATATCATTATTTTACAAAGCGGATAACTTTTTAAGTGCAAAAATCTCGATATAAAGAATTTCCAATATATTTTGAATAAAATCTAATTACAAGTTTCTTCTCTTGAATTTATTACATCATTATTTTTCTTTTCGTGACAATATATAGGAAGCAAGCAATTCTGAAACTCAAATAAAATTGTATTAAAAAGAAGAAGTTATTAATGTAATTCGACTTGAATTTATTCTTGATGTTAAAGCCATTCTTTTTCGTTTCTTAAACACATATAAGAAACCGTCGAATGTAATAAGATATTAGAAATGTATTGAAACGAATGGCTTCTTTACAAAAATTAAAGTTCGAAACGCATCTTGATTCGATCAGGAGTGCTCAGCAGCACAAGCAGAGAGCGTGTCTGGAAGGCGAGGATATAAATCCAAGGCAACTTCATCTCTTCTATTTACTTTTTTTTGCGAATCTCTCTATCTCTTTTGGTTATGTATTCCCTCTGCTCTTCTCCTCTTTCTCCGCTCACCAATTACTTTTAAATATAGCCCAGCATCCGATCCGATAATTTCATTTATCGCTGCGCCCCGGGGGCGTCTGCATAAATCCTCTCTATGATATTATAAATAAGTGCGAAATTTAATTTGGAGGCTCGCCAATGACGTATCATTGCCAAGACGACTCTGCCACCATTTCTCATCGGTTTCCCGAGAAGCACGAAATAAAAGGCGCGTAATGGAAATGGAGGAAAATAAGTTACACGGGTTTGGACGGATTCACCAACCCTCCACCTCTCCACCCCACATTGCCAGACTCGGAAAGCACCGCAATTCAATTGTGCTAATGCTCGTTTAATCGGTAGAAACACGTACGTGGCCAAGAAATTAAAAGCGCATTTTGCGGGGGCGCGATAAAGGTGAGAAACGTATTTCACATATCAATGACCGCAGCAGCAGCAATCGATTCGCATTTGCACCTCGAAACTCATTGAAAAAGAAACGGTAAAGTGGAAACGTTATTCTAATCTGAAATTACTTAGATTCCAGCATGCATTTGCGTATATCGTCTTCTTTTCCCCTCTGTCTGCTCGTTCTCGTTTTACGTTCCTGGACTCGTTCCAAAGCTAATCAGAGCTAAACGGATTTGAGAATCGATGCCCTGAATACCTTGGATAAATGAAATCGAATATATTACAAATCAATTTTGCTTACATCCGACGCATATCAATTTCGATCAAGCTCTAATTGCATCTAATTGGACAGAGATTTTCGCAAATAACTGTACATTTACATATATACAATTCAACCATAAAATTTGGTCAAATCGCATTCAACTCTGGTTGTCTGCATACTACTCCACAATCTACTTTATTCACAGATTCTATTCAAAAACATAAAAGAATATAACTAATGTTGGCAGAAAGGCAATGGTTTTTAGACTTTTGTACCAATAAAGATGTTGAAATAATAATTATTGTACCTTGGTATTATCTAATGATGACAGATTAACATCAATTTTGCATAATACGAAATTACCATATTAAATATCTAGACCGATTGGAATACCATCCAAACCACATTCAACATCATCCATTCCCAAAGTTTAGCAACTATAATACAATTAGGTGCATTGGGATTTGGTTTTAAGGTCATCACTTATTAATTTGAAATGACTGAACAAAAAAAGGACATCACCCAAATATGTTGAGACTCATGCAATATATGACTTTAGTCCGAAATAAATTAGCTTCAGGCAAATTTGATTCTTAGGGGGTCGATTATGTATATATTACATAAGGGACATAACAATTTCAGAAAGGCTTTGGTGGGGCATTTCCCAAAAAAGTTGGGAAAATCTGTGCCAGACCGTTTTAAATTGGTCATTGGACCAATATTCATTGTTTGTGGTTAAAGCCAAAAAGTTGTTTATATATTAAATAAATAAATAATATACAAAAATATATTTTTAACAGTTAATCGAAGATATTAATAGCTTATTTCATAAATAAATAATTGCAATCTACTAAATTGTTTTCACTGTTTTTCGATTCGATGGAAACAATTACATAAAAAGCACACTAAAAATATGTGTTATTATAGGAAATATCATTTTCTGCAGGTGATTTGCTGATGAATAATGTATGAATATTAAATGGCGTTAGGAAATGATGATATCGTGCAAGTACACGAAATACGTCCTTCCATTGTGTCATTCGTTGCAGAGCCGGGACTGATTGATTGATAAAGGTGCGACGGCTCCGAAAAAGCATACGTCTATTTCAATTCCTTAATTAATAACTAATAATGATTGCTTACGAAGGTTGGGATGTATATAGAACAGCCCATTTAATATGATTTATATCAATTGAGTTTAAATAGTTTCTACCTGTAATATAATAGTCTTATAAAAGTGTAAGACATTGAATAATTGAATAATTAAAATAAACAATTGTTTAAATGTAACTTAATTTGAATTAATATAAATAAATATTGTCAAAAAAAAATGGAATTGGGATATTTCAATCATATTCAAGATGATTTTAAATAGAATATTAAGTACACCCATACCTCGCTATATGGCTGATCTTTATATGGCATTTCGCTATAACGGCCCTCTTGAATAAAGGCACGTTTTCGATTTACGGCCTAAAATGTTTAGCTATAACGGCAAAAGAAACTTTTTCGATGTCGATATATTTACATGTTGCCAATGTTGCGCAAGCGCAATTGATTCCTTATACGGCTTTTCGCTTTGCGGCCAAGTTTCGTGGAACGTATCTAGGCCGTAAAGCGACGTACATTCAGAAATTGTTATACATCAAGTACAATAGATAAAATAATAACAACAAAGAAATTTGGAATGTTGATGGGCAATACTTCAATCGTTAATGACGTTGTGAAAGGAGTATGGAAAGCAGTTTTCGTAACGGCCGCCGCGCGTCAGGAAAATGATGAAATTTTACGCGTTGCATAATTAATCTGACACTAAATATTTTACGATGGCGTCCGTTAGTCATGGCGAGACTAATATTTAGTCGGTTCTATTATTTTAAACAATGCCCACGGTTTTACGGTCAGGTATTAAAATAAGTTTTAACGCTCTCATATACAGCGACCATCCACTATTATACCTAAAACGCAATTTCGCCTTTTTAATTACACGAACTTTATATGTGAGTCTGAAATAAAGATGTCTCCACGGGAATACCTCTCACTCCCATTCGCCCACCATCTCCTACTCGTTCTCTTATAATCGCCACCCCCGCAATTCTTGGCTGTGCAGGAAGAAGAGATTCCAATGCGAGGTGCACTTTATTTGCGCCCAACTAGTTAGTGGAAACGTCTTAGGGGGGTGGGTTTAATAGTTTTCTGCGATTGGGAAAAATTGTTTTAAGTTTTCTTCGTACAGAAGTCGGTGGGGTTGTTTAGGGGGGTCGTGGGGGATTTTGCTTCGGAAAGGGGGGAGCGGCGCTGGCGGCGACAGTCCGTTTGGAAGTTCGGATCGAACAGAATTATCTTATTTCCTCCGCTTCCTCGAAAATGACATTTCCGGTTTCTCGACCGGAACCGGAAGAACGGCCGGTCTTTGTCCCCGAGGCCAAACAACGCCTACCGCCCTCCAAAAGCCAAAATCATCTCCATGCATACATTACTACTTATTTACCACAATAATTTGATTTTGTACGTCCAGTAAAAACATCAATAAATCAATTGGTATAACCTAAATTTTAGATATATTTCTATGAAATACAGTTAGTAATATTACGTTTAGGAATTGTTCATTTTTTGTTAGCTAAATGCAATAAGACCTATGAACTTAATAAAGAAGTCCATGAAAAAAAAGTTAGTTACCACAATAATCTAATATTGGAAATCTAGTAAAGAATCTAGCATCAAGTTAGTAGAATCAACAAAATTGATCTACCTACAATTAGTACAATAATGTTATGAAAGTCTTATTTTATGTTGTCACAATTACACCAAGGACTTAATAAACAAAGACGTCCATCTAGGAATATTGTTTTATCTAATCATTAAAAGCTAGACAAACTTTCCAACAAGTAAAGTTAACATTAAGAACTGATAAGTTATGACAAACAAATTATAATTATGACTGCATATTTAATAAAAATGTATGAAAATATTTCAGTCTACTTAATAAAAAAAATAGTAATGAAATCTTGATTACAAGTATAATTAATCCCCCTTCAATTGCTAACCTTTAGATTAGGAAATGTTAAGTTATGTTCTAGAGATTACAATGAGGACTGCAGACTTAATAAAGACGTCCATCTATGAAAACACTTCGAAGACACTTGTGGAAACTGACCTACTACTACTACTACTGCCACCAGGGAAACTCATCGAGTGAATGTACGTAGAGGCATGGTTTCAGTGAAAGAGCTTCAGAGACGACAAAGTTCGGAAACGTTGAAACTCCATGTTACACTAATTGCATAATTATTCCGCGTTTCAAATCGATCGAAAATTGAATTCCTTCCTGTTTGACTCGAATACTAAAGATCAATTCCGATTCAGTAACTGATTTCTACCCATCATTATTCCATAAAATAAATACTAATTAATCGTAAAATTAATCTTTTAGTTATTTACTTAAAATAATTATGGTAACGTAAATATAATTCTTTACAATTATCTAATAAATCAAGATTTAGAACTGAAGTTATACCTGATCTAAGTCTATAGTCAGGATTGGTATCGATCAGAAATTAACATCTTGAATTGTAATTAAATTAATTAAATATATATCTGAATTAATTGCTATAATCCCAAGTGTATTAAATGTGACATTTATTTGACCTACAAATAAACTGAGTTTCGTAAGGACGTGAGTAAATGCATTTCATTAAAATTTTAAGATCACCTATATAAATATAACCGGGGTAATACCGTATTGACTTTTATATTTTCCCGTCGTAGAATATTCTATGCACTTTAGCGAAACCACTTTGCGAAATCGCTAGGGCCGTAATTATCTTCCGCTCACCTCCGATCGTTACTATTTGCGACGAACACTAAACTCCAACCTAAACCTACCCACCTCCCCAATGAAATATTGCGTCGGAAGATTGTGTTATTTTCATTTTTTTATGGTATTATATTATTAATTCTGCTCGTAAAGTCGCCGTTGAATAGGAAGTCCTTTGATTATCCTTCGCGCAACGAATACTAATGTAAACCAATATCATTTTCAACTTGGACGCCTTTTTAACAAGATCTCTTTATAACTTCATTTTTTATTCTCTGTGAATCAGTTGGATTCAGGACATTAACATTTTTTTACGTATACTTATTAATGTACAACAATGTTATATCTTCACTGTGCTTTACAATGATGATTTCGTTATTTTTTTCCACCTCAGATTCTTGACATCAAATATAGATATTTGTCCAAGATTGACACATTAAGTGAATTGTTGTAATAGACAACTGTTGTCATAAATACAAACTTAAACAAGAAGTTACTGTCATCAGAAGTATAACTCCTGTTTTTTTTAGTAATATTACAAGTATAGGGGATGCAGTATAAATGAATTTGAATAAAACCATACACACAACAAAACACTTGATCACAAATATTTTAATATTATAGATTCGTTTTTCTATATAGATTTATTTTAATGTTTTTTTAATGTAGTTTCAGTCAGTGCGGATTCATAATAGTACGGTTTGCAAATTTCCAAAAAATATTTTATTGTAAAGTTAAGTATGTGCTTCCTTTAACTACCTTTTTGTATTGTTTATTATATATTTATTATATAATAAATAATTTCACAATCAAACATTTATTGAATAACTTATTATGAATTAAATTAGAATCTAAATTTAGAACAGGAAATAAATATTTACTAACATTACTTTGATTTATCTTCTCAATTATTCATTAGTGCTCTTCTATAATAAATATTGTATTGTAATTGGGAATCAATCGTTTCATCAATGAATCATCAATAGCAGTAAATGCAGCCTATGAATAATTTCGCTAAAGGTCAATTGCATGGGGTCAGAATTCAATAGAGTATCAGCTCTGTATACAGTCGGATCGATACCACAGCATTTCCTACAACATCTGCATGCATATGCGAATTAATAAATTAAGATTACACAATCTGATCAATCACACGACGCACAGCCTATAAACTACAAACAGTGCAAACACGTATTGGATATTAATATCTGTATTATTGAGCACAATTGTAAAAGCTAATATTTGTCAACGAAATTGGTATACTTAATAATATCGTTTTAGATAATTATTATATGAAAACTTATGGAAATCAAGATGAAAATGATATATGTTAATATTATCAAATTTATTGTAACAACTACTTGAAAAAATATAAACGGAAATAATGCAAATACATAGAAAAGAAACATGAAAATACAATTATTGCCATTGATGCAAAATACTATAGATTATAGGTCTTTCTGCCTTTGAATTATACTAATTAGTTAATACATTTATCAATACCGAAATGTAATAGTTATAAATATAAAATATTGTACAACTAATATGTGTCATTCAATGGAGTGATAATTTTTCAATTTTGATAAAAAATTACAGGAAATATGTAATAGTTCCATATGTGAAATTTTCCACGTTGGAAAGTCTGAATATTTGTCTTTAAATAGAATTATCATTAATAATTATTATGTCAACTTTGACACTAAATTACAGGAATTCCGTAACAGTTATGTATTTGAAATTTACCACTTTGGAAAGTCTGAATATTTGTCTATAAATAAAATGATCATTAATAAGTATTTTGTCAAATTTGACAATGAATTACAGGAAATCCGAAATAGTTACATATGTGAAATTTGCCACTTTGGAAAGTCTGAATATTTGTCTATAAATAGAATGATTATTAATAATTATTTTGACAACTTTGACACTGAATTACAGGAAATTCGAAAT